>JAHRHZ010000051.1:21140975-21180576 GCA_024137785.1 Ginglymostoma cirratum | reverse complement strand
GGCCTTGTGCTCCCACGAGGAGCTCGAACAGTTCATCCACTTCACCAACACCTTTCACCCAACCTTAAGTTCACCTGGACCATCTCTGATACCTCTCTCTCCTTCCTGGACCTCTCTGTTTCCATCTCTGGCAACCACCTGGAAACTGATATCCATTTCAAGCCCACTGACTCCCACAGCTACCTGGAATACACCTCCTCCCACCCACCTTCCTGCAAAAATGCCATCCCCTATTCCCAATTCCTTCGCCTCCGCCACATCTGCTCCCAGGATGAGACATTCCACTCCCAAACATCTCAGACGTCCTCGTTTTTCAAGGACCGCAACTTATCCCCCCTCAGTGGTCGAGAATGCCCTCGACCGTGTCTCTCGCATTTCCATCAACTCATCCCTCACACCCCCTCCCCGCAATAACAACCAAAACAGAATCCCACTCGTCCTCATGTGCCACCCCACCAACCTCCGGATCCAATGCATCATCCTCCTACACTTCTGCCATCTGCAGTCCGACCCCACCACCAAAGACATTTTTCCCTCCCCAACATTATCTGCTTTCCGGAGGGACCACTCTCTCCGTGACTGTCTTGTCCGCTCCACACTCCCCTCCAGCCCCGCTACACCCGGCACTTTTCCCTGCAACCGCAGGAAGTGCCACAGCTGCCCCTACACCTCCCCCCTCACCCCCATCCCAGGCCCCAAGAAGACTTTCCACATCAAGCAGATGTTCAACTGCACATCTGCTAATGTGGTATACTGTATCCACTGTTCCCGTTGTGGCCTCCTCTACATTGGGGAAACCAAGCGGAGGCTTGGGGACCGCTTTGCGGAATGCCTACGCTTGGTCCGCACTAAACAACTGCACCTCCCCGTCGTGAACCATTTCAACCCCCCCTCCCATTCCTCAGATGACATGTCCATCCTGGGCCTTCTACAGTGCCACAAGATGCCACCTGAAGGTTGCAGGAACAGCACCTCGTATTTCGCTTGGGAACCCTGCAGCCCAATGGTATCAATGTGGACTTCACAAGCTTCAAAATATCCCCTCCCCCACCGCATCTCAAAACCAGCCCAGCTTGTCCCCACGTCCCGAACCTGTTCTTCCTCCCACCTATCCCCTCCACTCACCTCCAGCCCCACCCCCATCTCCTACCTAGTAGCCTCATCCCGCCCCCTTGACTTGTCCAGCCTCCCTGGACTGACTTATCCCCTCCCTATCTCCTCACCTACACTCACCTTTACTGGCTCCGTCCCCACCTCTTTGACCTGTCTGTCTCCTCTCCACCTATCTTCTCCTCTATCCATCTTCTATCCGCCTCCACCTCTCTCTCTCTCTTTATTTCAGAACCCCCTTGCCCTCCCCCATTTCTGAAGAAGGGTCTAGGCCTGAAACATCGGCTTTCCTGCTCCTCTCTTGCTGTATAGCCTGCTGTGTTCATCCAGCTCTACACCTTGTTATCTCAATAGTGAAGGGACTTGGTGCACACTAAGATATGGACAGCAGAATTTGGATGAGTGCAACTTTACATACACCTCAGCTGGGTTCTCTTTCTTAACCAGGATGGTTTCAGTTCTTTGTGACCATTCCAAAAGGTGTGAACTGTATCCGCATATAGATATGATTGTTATTGTATTGTGGAAGCAGTGGTGCATTGATATTGGATGTGTAATTCACTATCCCAGGTTAATATTTTGGGGTCATAGGTTCATATTCCACCATGGTATATGGTGTAATTTGAATTCAATAAAAATCTAAAATAAACAGCTAGCCCAATAACGATTGTCATAAAAACTGATCTTAGTTATTTATACCCTCTGGGGAACGAAATCTGTTTTCATCACCTGGTTTGGCCTATGTATGACTCCAGATCCAAAACAATGTAGTTGGCTCTGGGCAATTAGGGATGGGCAATAAATACTGGCTGGCCTAGCCAATTACACTGACATCCTGTGAATGAATTAAAAAAAGTAATAAACCAGATATCTAAAACCAAAATGTAAGTATTTGGTTAATAACTCTTAAGATATGATGCTTTTTTGCATCCTATTTTGAGTGAGTGATTGGGAAAATATGCACTTGCCACAGGCTGTAGTTCCAGTGAGGATTAGGAACTCAAAGCTGGATTTCCATGTATTTGTCAGGATGTATCCTGATAAAATTTGAGTGGATCCCAGTGGAAAATCACCAGTGGGAAACCTAAGGGCCCAAAACACACTCTTCATGCGATATCCCTTGTGTACATAGATGATTAGTTATACATAAGTAAGCTGTGGAGACAGAAATTGGATGTTTTGTATCTATAAGGAAATAAATCAAGAATACATAGTATGAACATGGTTAAGCTTTGTGAAATGGTGTGAAACAACTGATAGTGAGTTGATGCTAATTTTACATCTCATCGCCTCATCTTCAACAGGAATAAAAATGAGAAGTAACATAAAATGAGCTGTGAATTTGCTATCAAACAGTAATGTAAAAGTCCTTCCTTTGCACTTGAACACAACTGAAAGTGTACAGTTGTGTTTGTTCAGTATATTTTATGGGCAGAGATCAGAATGTATAGATTATTTAAATATATTAATTGTAAATTCAGATCTGCGAAGTAGCATGCATCTGACTGTATATGGAATGCACTATGCTCAGATAAAATACTGGAGGAGGTAGCTTGTATTGTTGATGCTTCCAGCTCAAGCCAAGCCTATATCCTACTGATGCCATTGGGATGTCTTGGAATGTCCATCATTAGTTATTCATACCGTGCTTCTGGCATTCAGTCTGCCTACAGATTACTGTTGATTCTGCTATAACGTGACAGTTACGTTCCTGCGCAACATTGCATTATAGAAAATTGCACTATAGAAATAACGAGGCCTATGGAAGAAGCGGGGTTAGGGGGCAGACCACCAAAAATGTACTCAAAATCACTCAAAAGCCTAACACACAGGATAGTACAGTTTGAATAATTGTTTAATTCATATCTAATACTGAAATTAAAGTAGATTTAACACCTTACCTCAAAAAAAAATCAAGATGACTTGATGGGGAGGTGGTTTTGAGGTTGATGCAAGGGCTGAGGATCATTATCATTATCATCATCATCATCGTCATCATCATCACCTTCAGGTGCAGTTGTGGTTGCAGGGTTAGGGCGAAAAATAGTTAATCCAGAATTGGATAGCTGTGGTTCGTTGTCTTCTGACTGTTTCTTGGGGGTTGGCTTAATAAAGACATCCAGTTTTTGCTGCTTTGCCATTTTTCTTCTTTCATGAAGAAGCTGTTCATGGGTGCCAAATAAAATTTTATTCCACAACCTGCTACCTGTTGCATTGTCCTTTAAAGAGCTGTAACTGCTTCTCAATTTCCCTCAGGATAGAAGACAGAACAGAAGTGGAAACCTCTCATGGTGCTGCATGCTGGACTTCATCTTCTTCATCTTCAGCTTCCACTTCTCTCTCATTGACAAGTTGTTGTAGATCAGCAGTAGAGAGGTCTTCATAATGGGACTCAAGCAGCTCTTCAATATCCTCACACTTCAACTTCTTCAAATTCCACTTGTTTTGCAAGATCACCACGATGTTCTTTGATTCGTGGGAGCTCCTCTGACAGATTAAAGCCTTTAAAATCTTGAAAAAATTCCGGGATAAGCTTCTGCCAAACTGCATTCAAGCAGTCCTTACTGCCGTTGCCCCAGGCCACCACGATAATGTCTATTGCATTCTTGATGTTAAAGCTCTTCCAAAATGGAAGAACACTGTCCTTATCTTCCCTCAGTGGCTGCAATCAGCCTCTTAAATGTGCGCCTTAAGTATTAACCTTTAAAAGTTGCAATTGCACCCTGGTCCATGGTTTGAAGACGAGAGGTTGTGCCTGGGGGTAGAAATAGCACTTTGATGTTTTCTGAGAGCTCATCAGTGGTGGGAGGATGGCTTGGCTCATTATACAGAATGAGGAGAATCTTGAAATCCAAATTTTTTCCCTGCAATACTTTGTAAAAACATCTTCCAAAACATCAGCAACAAGGTCAGAAAAAATTTGCCCCATCATCCAACCTCTTCCTTGACCTAAAGTAGACACCTAGAGTAAACTTAAGGTATCCTTTCAAGGCTCACAGGTTGGCAAAGTGGTACACCACCACCCTTTTGGCACTAACATTGTGCATGTTCAGGACAAAGCCCGCGACACACACTCCTCCGCACACCAATGGAATCATGTTGTAGCCAACACAAATTCATGCTTTGGAAGTAGTGTTCCCCTGTTTGTCAATCGCATTATAGCCAATTAGCATTGTTGGTATATGCATTACAGTAGAACTGACTGTATATGCGCATGCACAAGATGTGTGGGCATTCTCGGCATGTTCTGATTCGTAACTCTCAGATTCGGCAGGCAAGGAAAGAACCCTCTGTCAGGCAGCCAAAGCCAGTTAGATTCATTGGCACTAATTAGAATTGGTTCCTACTGTACTGTGGAGAAAGGAGCTAGCTATTTGATGAGCCTCTGATAAGTGGTTAAGTCTTTTCAATTCATAAATTTTAGCATAGTAAACAAATTTATTGTAAAGGTGATAAAATATATAAAAAGTAATATAAGTAAGTGAATTATGAATTAAATAATGAAAACTCATTGCGGATTCTAGTTCAGGTGATATGTCAAGGCTGCAGCATTTGGGAGCTCCAGGATATGACAGCGATCCAGGCAAACATATCCTCAGCGAATAAAGTTCAGATTGCCCCAGATTTTATGAACGGGACGCTAAGCTTGAGACTTTGCAATGTATCAGGGAGAAGGAAACTTAGATTCTTTGTGCTGGGAGCTAGTTGCATCACTTGGGATAGGGTCTTCTCATCTGGTCAGTGGTCAGGAGCAGGAGGATATGACTGTGAGTGAGGCAGGTAAGGGGATGCAGCGAGCAGGAGTGTCAGCCTCTGCAATTGTGTAATAGGTTTGAGGTTCTCGCAGCCTCTTTGGTTCAGGGCAGGAGGTACAGGGTGGAAATTGTGGGGCAGGAAGCAATAACGAATGCAGTAGTAGGAGGTGATTGTCAAGGAATGAGACCTGGATGAAGTTGACACTGATTTGTGCAAGCAAAGAGGAAGAGTCTAAATTGCTGCTCATTGGCAGAGTTAGGCTTAAGGCTGGAAAGGAATTTATGGTATGAGGGGGAGGATTCGGTGGTCGTGGTACACGTAGGTACCAACAACATAGGTAGAACTAAGGAACAGAGTCTGAGCAGAGAGTAAGAGAAGCTAGGCACCAAATTAAAAGGCAGAGCTTCAAAGTTCATCATTTCTGGATTATTATCTGAGTTGTGTGCACATTGAGTTAGGGTACATAAAATTAGAGAGATAAAAATATTACTTAAAGACTTTTGTGGGAGAAGTGGGTTCTGATTCATGCGCTACTGCAACAAGCAATGGGGAAAGTGGGGACCAGTGTTCTTGTGAACTGCTTAACTGAGGAAGTAGTTTTAGACTAAATAGTGGAGTCAAACGATCAAATGTGGAAAGACGTTTTATATCAAAGAGTAGAAACAAAGAGAGGAAAATTAGTAACATGGGGTGGCAGGAAGATGTAGATATTATAAAGACTAGATGTTTTAAAGTGAACAAAGAGACAAAACTAAAGGGCCTGTATGTGACGGTGTGTAGAATTCACAACTAAGTAAATGAATTGATAACACAAATTGCAGTAAAAAAATATAACCCGATGGCTGTTGTACATGGCTGCGGGATGATAATGAATGGGTCTTGCATATAGATGGGTATGTGACATTCAAGAAAAAAAAGCTGGGTAAAATTGAAGGGATAGCACTGTTAATCAAGGATGACATTTGTGCTCTAGTTAGAAATGACCCTCTGCTGGACATGAGGATATAGAATTGATTTGGATGGAGATAAGGAATAGTAGGGGAAAGAAGCCACTAGTAGGAGTGGTTGACAGGATGCCTAATAGTACCCATAATATGGGGCAAGTATAGAAGAAGAAATATTGCATGTTTGCGACTAAGGGTAAAAATATTAATGGGTGACTTTAAATTATGGATAAACTGAAAAAGTCAGATTGGCAGTAGCAGCTTGGATAAGAATTTCATAGAATGCTGTCTAGGTAGTTTCTTAGAGCTGCAGATTTTAGAACTGACCATAGAGCTGTTTATATTAGACCTGGTATGTGCAATGTGACAGCATTAATTAATAACCTCAAGTTAAGACATCCCTAAGTAGCAGCAACAACAATATGATAATTGAATTTTACATCCAGTTTGAAAGGAAGTAGATTGGGTCTAAGACTAATATTTTAAAACTAAACAAGGATAACTCTGTGGGCATGAAAGCTGAGCTAGCTGAAGTGGCAGAATAACACAGTTATTTAAGAATACTGAGAATAAGTAGGTATGTACAAAGAAAAATGCTATAAGAAGGACCTGCTATCAGTAATTCACTAAAGAAGTCAGAGAAAGCATCAAACTTGATGGAAAAGCATGAAATTACACAGATGATTGGCTGGTTATATGATTGGTCAGAATATAAGAAATGGCAGAGAGTGGGGAAAAGGTTAATTGGGAGGAAGAAATTAGAATAGGTGAGGAAGCTAGCTAGGAATTTAAAAATGGAGAGCATGAATTTCTACAAGTATTTAAAAAGGAAACGTGAGCAAAGTGAGTGTTGGTCCTCTACAGAGTCAAAATGGGGATTTAATAATTTGTAACAAGGAATTAGTAGATGAACAAATATATTTTGCTTCAGTATTCACGACAGATGATATTAAAAATCTTTGGTATTGGCCATTAATCAGGAGGTGGAAGGGAGAGAGAAACTTAGCAAAATTACAATGACAACAGTACTAAGCAAATGGATGGAGCTGTAGGTTGATAACTCAAGTCCAGATGAACTTTATCTTAAGATCTTAAAAGCAGTTGCTAATGAGGTGGTGGATGCATTGATGTTAATTTTCCAAACTTCTCTAGATTCAGGAAATTTTTCACTGGACTGGAAAGTAGTAAAATAACCTCTCTGATTTAAAAAAAGAGACAGAAAATAGGATATGAAAGGCTAGTTTGCTTGATGTCTGTTGTGGGTGAACGCGTTAGAATTGATCATTAAAGGGGTTATTGTTGTACACTGAGAAAAACTCAAGACAGTCAGGAAGAGCCAGCATGATTTTGTGAAAGGAAAATTGTGTGACCCAATTTTTTTGGAGTTTTTTGAAGGAGTAACATGTGCTATGGATAAAGGGAAACCTGTGGATGTAATGTACTTGGATTTCCAGAAGGTATTTGATAAGGTTATTGTGAAAAACAAAAGCTCATGTTGTAGGGGCCAAAATATTAGCGTGGAAAGAAGATTGGCTGGACAGCAGCAAACAGAACGTATGGATAAAATGGGTCTTTGTCAGATTAGGAGGGTGTGATAAGTGGAGCTCCTGCAAAAGTCTGTTCTGGGACCTGAAATCTTTATGATTTGCATCAATGTCTTAAATGAGGGGGTGAAGATATAGTAGCTAAATTGGAAAATGATGGCAAGATGAGTCGGAAAGTATGTTGTAATGATGACATAAGAAGTTGCAGATGGACATTGATAGTTTGGGCAAAAATTTGGCAAATGGAGTGGAATGTGGGAAAATGTAAAATTTTTCAATTTGTCAGGAAGAGTTTTACTCAAATGCAGAACATCTGCAGAACTCTAAGGTGCATAGGTTTGGATGTTATGGTGCCAGAGTGACAAAAAGTTAGCATGTATGTAATTAAGAAGGCTAATGAAATGATATCTTTTATTCTTGAGTCACAGAGTTGTACGGCATGGAAACAGATCCTTCGGTCCAACCAGTCCGTGCTGAACATAATCCCAAACTAAACTAGTCCCACCTGCCTGCTCTTGGCTCATATCTGTCTAACCCTTTCCTATTCATATATCCATCCAAATGTCTTTTAAACATTGTAATTGTACCACAATCACCATTTCATCAGGAAGTTCATTGCACATGTGAACCATCCTCTGTGTAAAAAGAAATTGCCTCTTCTGTCTTTTTTAAATCTCTCTCCTCTCACCTTAAAAATGTGTCCCCTAGTCTTGAGATTTCCCATCTTAGAGTTGATGGTAGTTGTCTTTTCCCTATCTTTCCCTCTCATTATTTGATAAATTCTGTCAGATCACCTCTCAACTTCCTATATGCTCTAATGAAAAAAGTACCAGCCTATCCAGCATTTCCTTATAACTCAAACCTTCCATACCTGGCAACGTCTCTTCTGAACCCTCTCCAGGTTGCTAATATTCTCCCTCTAACTGAGCGACCAGAACTGGACACAGTATTCCAGAAGAGGCCTTACTAATGTCCTGTACAACCCCAACATAATGTCCCAAATGCTATACTCAGAGGACTGTGCAATGAAGTCAAGCATTGCAAATGCTTTTTTAACCATCCTGCCTATATATGATGCAAACTTTAAAGAACTATGCTCCTTCATCGCTAGGTATCTCTGTTCGACAACACTACCCAAGGCCCTACCATTAATGATATAAAACAACCCTTGTTTGTTGTACCAAAATGCAATACCTCGCATTTATCCAGATTGAACTCCATCTGCTACTTTTTAGCCCATTGAACCATCTGATCAAGATCCCTTTATAATCTTAGACAACCTTCTTCACTGTCTACAGTGCCACCAATTTTGGTGTCATCTGCAAACTTACTGACCACACCTTCTATATTCTCATCCAAATCATTTATATAAATTATATAAACGTAAATGTATATAACTTACATTACTAGATAATTTGATCATAGAATTAAGGATGTTATGAATCATGTTATGTTTCAGACGTTCATGAGACCACATCTCAAATATTGTGTGCAGTTTTGGTTCTTTATTTAAAAAAGGATATAAATGGATTGGAAGCAGTTCAGAGGAGGTTTACCAGATTGATTTAAAAGCAAAATTTTGCAGATGCTGGTTATCTGAAATAAAAACAGAAAATGCTGGATAACCTTAGTAAGTCTGGCAGCATCTGTGGAGAGACAAACAGTGAAACATCTAAAAATACAAAATAGGAGCAGGAGTAGTGCATTCGGCCCTTTGATCATTTCAAATCCAATATGACTTGAGAACTTCACTCAGGAAAGAGATATGGCTGTGAAAGTGCAAATGCTGCCAGACCTGCTGAGTTTCTTAAGCATTTTCAGTTTTTATTTACTAAATTGACACCTGGAATGAGCAGGTTGTCTTATGAAGGCAGTTTGGACAGGATGGGCTTGTTTCCACTGGAGTTTTGAAGAGTGATATGTGACATGGTTGAAGTGCATAAGATCCTGAATGATCTTGACAAGGTGGATGTGGAAACGATATTTCGTGTTGTGGGTCAGTCCAGGACCAAGGAACACTATTTTGAAATCAGGAAGTCGCCCTTTCAGGACAGAAGTTAGGAAAAAAATTTATCTCAGCAGGATTGTGCGACTTTTGACTTCTGCCTCAGCAGGTGGTGGAAGCGAGATCATTGAATATTTTTGAGACAGATTTTTGTTAGGCAAGTGAATCCAGGGAATGTGGAATTTGAAAAGCAAACGGATCAGCTCTGATATTCTGAAATGGCAGACCATGTTCAAGGGGTTGAATGGTTTACTTTGCTCCAATTTCATTTGCTTGTATGTTTGTATGATCATGCTTAATTATAACATGGTGGGTTCAAGCTCTGCCGTGGCATTTTATTTGTCCTGTTCTGATCATTTCTGCAAATGATTTCAGCTTCCTCGTATCAGCAAAGAAAAATTAATCCAGAGTGGGGACTTTGTTCATTCAGTGCACAAGACTGACCTCTGCAGTGATTTCTGCCAGAGTGGAATATTCTTCAGTTGCTCAGTGTCGGAGCACATACGTGCAGATTGGCTTCGATAAGATGTTTGAGAGCCACTAAGCTGGTTTAGGATCATGCCCTCGTGCATTTGAGGAGAGGGGAAAAGGCAAGGAAGTGTTCTGAAACTTACCATGTTTAACAAACAATCCATATAATGTCTAATAAACAGCCCCTGCATGTTTCACTTGCTGGTGAAAGCCGTGTGATTTATGGTTCTAGCATGCCTGTGAAGGAAATTCGGCATTCATACGTTTTTGTGCATTACATTTCAGTGCATCTAAAGAATACGGAGAATCGGTGAAATCATTTTAGGTTTGCATTGTGTTTGTATGTTCTCTTGTCTATTTTATAATATGTAGACATTAAATGTTACGAAAATTCATTTCTAGATTTTGATTAATGAAGAAAAGGGAAGCTTCAGAAGATTGCCAGTATTCGGTGATGTATAGTATTTAAGATAATGTACTTACTAAAGAGCTGTTTTAAGAATCGAGTGGAAATGCCATTTGTGGTTCATGTGGCATCATTGAAAGGTTTAACAAATACTGTCACTGTAATGATGCTCAGAGTCTCAGAAACTGAGAATTTCCATACAATTGATGCAACGTTAAGGTCTTATTTCAATTCTCTTATCTTTTTTGAGAATTCATTAAGTCATAAATTCAAGATAGGTAACATGCCTTCAAGATGATTTTGCATATCAGCTTAGAAGATCGGAGAGATGACTCTATGTTGCGTTGAATGTGTTTCTTGTTGCAAATATTAGTATAGTTGTTTCATGGTCACACTATGCACTTCTGACACCAAGTACCCATATTAATTCATTCATAGCATCTTGGATGGAGCTGATGTTTGAAGGGTTTGCTTTGCAATTTATTGGTGGCCTATATCAATATGGGATATCAATATCCAATTACAGTACACCACCCCATAGATGCTTTGAGTAAATAAAACCCTGTCAGTTGAAGTAAATGAAAACAACAATGTGAATATTTCAGATACGACTGTCACAGCAGACCTATAGCAACATATTTCATCTCGATTGTTCTGGCATACAGATCTGAGGTTAAAATCATACAGAAGAATGCAATAGGTAATCATTGAGCTTTTTTTTATTAATTGTAATGGAAAGTTCTAAAGCTGTTCCATTTAAAAGCTGATGTACTTTAAAATACACAAACACATAAATTGTGTTTTTGCACCTCTTTTTTTGAAATAAAACCTTCAACATAAATTAGCTTGCACTAGAGGTCATTGCACTCATTGTATGCCGTGTTGATTACAGTTTTGTGTCTGGATGTTTACTAACCAATTTGTATATCTAATGTCCATTTTCAGTGAAGCTAATGTCTAGTGTCACAAATCTTGAGGTGGTATTCCAGACATTGATAATTTTGAGCTTACTGACATGTGGTAAAGTGGATCATTTGGATGGTTGGGGAATGCTGGTATCCATTTTTTTTTCAGAATGGATTTAAATTGGTTTCTAGCTAGGGGTTTGATAACAGATTGCTATTGGATATATGGGTCCAATAATTGTAGTCATGCTGTTTGTTAATATGCATGGATAAGTTACATTTAAAGCAGATGAATTTGGGCATCAAGAACTAAGGCAGACCTATTGCAAAAGGATAGCAACATTAGATGTTCCCAGTGGTTCATTACTCTTTTTGACAACACCTTGTTGCGGGTAATTGCTACTTTTAAGTTAGTAACATGCTTTCTTTGTGTACCAATGAGTGTAGTTATCCCATCAGTGTATCTGGATTTTCACTTGTCTAGCTTCCTATCAAGAGCTTACCTTCGTACATATGATAGCATGGTCTACTTGTGCAGACCAGCTGCCATGTTCCCTATGACTGTAGCTACATTTTGTAAATTATCTCACTGGCTGCAAAGCCCTTTGGACTACAGAATAGTTACTAAAAATGAAAGCTATCGCTTCTTCTACATCACATTGTCTATAGCAATAATGCTTAATATTCCCCACTTGTGTGGCAATTAAGAGACTTGCAATAAAAATAATTTAAAAGCCCAAGGTGCACTATCCAGGTAAAGATACAAACCCTTTACTTGCTTTCATTCCCCTGTGCCCATGTGATTGAATTCCAGGCACGCCTCGATGTCAAACTCTTTTTCCACCGCCTCTGCCTCCACACCTATTTCTTTGAACGGAAATCTTACCCACCTTCTGACAACCCCTTTCCCCACCTCCAGCAAACTCCACCTTCCTGGGCACTACCCTACCCTCCCTCAACCTCTTCATCTCCAGCTGCCGCCATGACATCAGTCGCCTGAATCTCTCCACCTCCCCCCACCCCCACCACCAAACCTCTCCCCATCGGAACGTGTAGCCCTCCCTTCCCTTCACTCCAACCCCAACCTCCCCACTAAATCCTCCGACAAGATGGGGTGTGGTGATAGTATAGTGAACTGACCTCTACATCACTGAGGCCAGGCGGCAACTCTCTAACACCTCCTCTTACCATCCCCACAATCATGAACCCACCTCTGATCACCAAGTTGTCATCTCCCAGACCATCAACAACCTCATCACCTCAGGAGATCTCCCGTCCACAGCCTCCAATCTGATAGTTCCCCAACCCCACACCACCCCTTCCTATCTCCCACCCAAGATCCATAAACCCAACTGCCTCAGTCGACCCATTGTCTCTGCCTGCTCCTGCCCCACCGAGCTCCTCTCCTCCTACCTCAACTGTTTTATCCTCTTTGGTCCAGGAACTCGCCACCTTTGTTTGGGACACAACCCATGCCCTCCACCTTTTCCAAAACTTCCAATTCCCAGGCCCCCAACAGCTCATCTTCAACCCGGACATTTAGTCAGTCCCTGTACACTTGCATCCCCCGTGTGGATGGCCTAAAAACCTTCTGCTTCTTCCTCTCCCGTAGGCCCTCCCAGTACCTTTCCAACAACACACTCATTCGCTTGGCGGAACTGGTCCTCACCCTCAACAATTTTTCCTTTCATTCTTCCCACCTTTACAAATCAAAAGGTTGGCTATGGGCTCAAGCTATGCCTGCCGATTTGTAGGATTCGTGGAAGAGTCCCTCTTCAACACCATCCCTCACATCTTTCTCCGCTACATTGATGACTGTATCGGTGCTGCCTCATGCTCCTGTGAGGAGCTCAAACAGTTCACTAACTTCACCAACGCCTTCCACCGCACCCTCAAATTTACCTAGACCATTTCTGACACCCCCCTCCCCTTCCTGGATCTCTCTGTTTCCATCTCCAGTAACCTACTCACCATTGATAACCATTTCAAACCTGCTGACTCCCACATTATCTTGACTACGCCTCCACTTACTCACCCTCCTGAAAAAATTCTATGCCATACTCTCCATTCCTCTGCTTCTGTTGCATATGCTCCCAGGATGAGGCGTTCTACTCTAGGACTTCCCAGATGTCCGCCTACTTTAGAGACCATAGTTTCCTCTGTTATTAAGGATGTCCTCAACCACATCTCCCCCATTTCCCATGCTTCTGCCCTCAAACCCTCTGACCCCAACAACAAAAAGAATAGAGTTCCCTTCCCTCCAAATACAATGCATCATCCTCTGACATTTCTGCCACCTACAGTCAGACACCATCATCAAAAAGATATTTCCCTCCCCACCAGCCCCACCACCACACCTTGCACCTTTCCCTGCAACTGCAGGAGGTGCAACACCTGCTGCTACACCTACCCACTCAGCTCCGTCCACGGCCCCAAACAATCCTTACAAATCTGGCGGATTTCATCTGCACTTCATCTAACCTCATCTAATGTCTCCTTTGCTCCCGATGTGGTCCCCTCTATATCAGGGAGACCAAATGTAGACTCAGGGATCGGTTCATGGAGCACTTGTGCTCTGCATGCACCAATTAACCCGACCTTCCGGTTGTCATTTACTTTAACTGTCCTCCCACTCCCCTGGTGACATGTCCATCCTTGGCCTCCTCCACTGTCAGATTGAGGCCAAATATAAACTGGAGGAACAACACCTCATATTTCGCCTTGGGAGCTTACAACCCAATAACCTGAATATTGACTTCACCAGCTTGAAAATCCGTCCTCCCCCAATCTGTCCATCTTCTGACTCACCTATCCGCTCCACCCTTCCCACTGACCAACCACAATAACTCCCTACCTGCATCTACCTGTCTCCATCTCACCAACCCTCCCCCAGCCCCACACCTCTCCCTCTATTTCTGTGCTCCCCTTCCCATCTCCTGTCCCGACGAATGACTTTGGCCTGAAATGTTGACTTTCTTTCTCCTTGGATGCTGTGTGACCTGCTGTGCTTTGCTAGCTCTACATTTATTGACAGTGACCAAGAATGGATGGGTATTGAGTGGCAATCTCGTGAATATCGTTGAAAAGTGTACTTTGTGTTTGAGAGTTACCCTAGTGCACCAACGATCATAAATACCATTGTTCAAAAGGGACACACATAGTGACGGAGTTGGGCATTGGTTTTATTTGGTATCTTTGCAGTGCATCTTGCTTAAACATCAAAAAATTTATTCTGCATTGCTTTATCATGTGATTGTTTCAAGTCTTTGTGCCTTGTGAAATTGTTAGGTCTTGTAATCTTCTAGTGCAAATTTGTTCAGTTTCACAGTTAGTTCTGTGGCTTTTTCCTGAATCTCAGTTTCTAATACAATCTGGATTGCCTTTTCCAGTGTGAGATTATCTTTTAATTACTAAAGATCTGAAACATACAAATTAGGAATTGCAACAAAAATCCATCTTTAATTAATTCTGGTTGTAATGCTCCATATTTACATGGTTCAAATAATGTATGAAGATCATTAATGAGATAGTTGGAACTGCTGATGCTGGAGTCTGAGATAACAAGGTGTAGAGCTGGATGAACACAGCAGGTCGGGCAGCATCAGAGGAGCAGGAAAGCTGATGTTTCGGGTCTGGACCCTTCTTCAGAAATGGAGGAGGGGAAGGGGGCTCTGAAATAAATAGAGAGGGGGGAGGCAATGATAGAAGGTGGATAGAGGAGCAGATAGGTGGAGAGAAGATGGACAGGTCCAGGGGGCGGGGATGAAGCTAGTAAAGGTGAGTGTAGGTAGGGAGTTGTGATGGGGGTTGGTCAGTGAGGAGGGAGGCGTGGGTAGGTGGGAGGGAAGACGGACAGGTCAAGGAGGCGGGGACGAGATGGGCTGGTCTTGGAATGAGGTCTTGGTTGGGGAGATTTTGAAGCTTGTTAAGTCCACATTGAGACCATTGGGCTGTAGGGTTTCCAAGTGGAATATGAGGTGCTGTTCCTCCAGCCTTTGGGTGGCATTGTTGTGGCACTGGAGAAGGCCCAGGATGGACATGTCATCCAAGGAGTGGGAGGGGGAGTTGAAATGGTTCGCGACAGGGAAGTGTTGTCGTTTGTCACGAACCGACCATAGGTGCTCCACAAAGCGGTCTCCAAGCCTCTGCTTGGTTTCCCTGATGTAGAGGAGGCAACATTGGGAACAGCGGATACAGTATACCACATTAGCAGATGTGCAGGTGAACATCTGTAGGTTTTCTTGGGGCCTAGGATGGAGGTGAGGGGGTGGTGTAGGGGCAGGTGTAGCACTTCCTGCGGTTGCAAGGAAAAGTGCCAAGGGTGGTGGGGCCAGTGGGGAGTGTGGAGCGGACGAGGGAGTCACGGAGAGAGCAGTCCCTCCGGAAGGCAGATAAGGGTGGGGAGGAAAATATATCCTTGGTAGTGGGGTAACATTGCAGGTGGCGGAAGTGGCGGAGAATGAATGATCCAGAGGTTAATGGGGTGATGTGAGGACGAGGGGAATTCTGTCTTTGTTGCTATTGCGGGGAACGGGTGTGAGGGCTGACGTGCGGGTAACGCAAGAGATGCGGTCGAGGGCATTTTTGACCACTGTGGTGGGGAAATTGCGGTCCTTGAAAAACGAGGACATCTGGGATGTCTGGGAGTGGAATGCCTCAACTTGGGGGCTGATGCGGCGGAGGCAAAGGAATTGGGAATAGGGAGTGGCATTCTTGCAGAAGGGTGGGTGAGAGGAGATGTATTTTAGGTTGCTGTGAGAGTCGGTGGGCTTGAAATAGATGTTTCCCTCCCTCCTCACTGACCCACCCCCATCCCAACTCCCTACCTACACTCACCTTTACTGGCTTCATCCCCACCTCCTTGACCTGCCTGTTTTCTCTCCACCTATCTGCTCCTCTGTCGACCTTCTATCATCGCGTCCCCCTCTCTCTATTTATTTCAGAGCCCCCTTTCCTCCCCCATTTCTAAAGAAGGGTCCAAACCCGAAAAGTCAACCTGCCTGCTCCTCTGATGCTGCCTGGCCTGTTGTGTTCATCCAGCTCTACACCTTGTTATCTGAAGATCATTAATGATTATTTAAGCAGATTTCCCTGGAAATTGTATTCTTGGAATGAGTCTTGTTTCTTAAAGTAAAATAATTGTGTAATATTGATAATATAGCATCAAAGGCACCTTCTTAACTTTTTGTCGGTTAATAACTTAGTCTGCTAATGGTCCCACAGAATAAAGTGGTATGTTAACTTATTCTGCTTGTGATTTGTTGTGTGGACCTGAAGCAATGCTGTATATCATGAATTGTTTTCTTTCTGCACTGACTAATTTAATTCTCCGTGCTGTAATCTTGGATCTGCCTGGAAATTTAATAACTTTCTCAAACAAATGTCATCTTTGTTTGACTTAAATTGTTCACAAGTTCTAAAAGCTTTTTAAAGATTTTTCACTTCAACTGTATATTAAACTTTTCTTCTTTAGCTTCGAATAATGGTTTTCATTCGATTGCTATAAAGCTTGTTGGAGGTGATTTCAAAATTATAATTAAGTTTTGTTTACTGATAAAGGTCACATATAAAAAAAACTTTAAATTGCAATTGATTGTTGTTTCAGAGCTTTAGCAAAAGCCTGCCATGTCGGCAGAACTCTTCAGTTTGAACTCACTGGCTGCTATCTCTGCTGCTGTAGCTGCTGGAGGGCTTGTTACTCCCTCCTTAAAATTATTGTATTCTTAAAGAGGCGCTCACTTTTTTGTCCACTATTCTTCATTGTCCTTGCTTTGCATTGATGTGGATTCTTTGGGCTACTGATATTTTCTTCACTTTAGACTGCAATCTGCATTGCTGGCACCGTGATAGAGATATCTGCTTCTTGTTGTAGTGTGATCATCTTTGGGTAGAACTGCTGCCACCAACTCAGTTGTAGCAGTAAATACACTATGGAGCTTACAAGCATTAGGTGATGAAAAATGAACTCGTATTGAGTATTCAGCTGAAGAGGCATGTACTTGAGCATCAAGAAGTCATTTATTACATAATAAAATAACAGATTACATTGGTTTAGGACTAGTTAACAACATTAAGCTAAATAAAATTGTTATCTCATTACAGACAACAATTAAGTCTATGCCATATGGCTGTAGCTTGTAGAATTGCCGAATAACTAACTACAAAACTGAGTAACTTAGAGCCGACCAGCTCCTCCCAGAGACTCATTTATAGATGAATGAATGAGCTATTCCAAAGCTTCCTGCTTAACCCGTTCAGACTAACTGCAGTTTGCAACATGGGTAAATCCAGTGATTAAAATAGTCTAACCTTGAGGTGGGAAAGTTTCTATGAACAATTAGTCAGGATAAAAATAGTAGCCATTTTGGTAAATGTGGGATAATTGAGGAAAAATTGGCATGGATTTGTTATGCACGACTGGTGTTTAACTAACTTGCATGAGTTTGCTGATGAATTAACGGAAAGGAGTGACGAAGATAATGCTGTCAATGTGATACACACAGACTTCAGACTTCTGCTTTAAAGTACTGCAGAACAGACTTATCAGTACAGACAAGTTGATGAAATGGATGGACAAATGGCAGATTAAATTTAATGCGCGGAAGTGTGAATTGCTCCATGTTAGTTGAAAGAATGCAGATAGACAATTTTAAATAAAGGATACAATTCTAAAAGAGATGCAGGAACAGAGGAACCTGCATGTAAATGTATATGAGTCATTGAAGATGACAGGGAAAATTGAGATCCTGGTTAATAAAGCATGCAACATCCTAGGATTTATTGATTGGGGCTTACAGTACAAAGTAAAGAAGTTATGTTGTTTGCTGTTTCTCTGCAGACAAAGATTTTTGGAAGATTGTGCTTGTTGCTTGCAGGCTCTTCAGGCTTGCCAGGCCTATCCATGACTAGCACTTTGTCACAGCAGGTGCAGGTATAAATGTAGTTGCTACTGGGAGCAATTGGATCTATCCTCTTTTTCTTTTTCATGTTGACTCTTTGCTCAGTCTTAAAGTTATCTATTGCGCTCCTGATGTAGCACCTCCAGATATCATGATCTACAGCCTGCACTTGCTGCTGGTACTGATAGATATGGCACACAGAAAAGGATGTTTTCATGGAAACTTTGAAAGATTTGCGAAGGGCCTGTCTGAACCATTTACCAGTTGTCAGCTCATGGGCAATGTGAGGATAGCCCCAATGCTGGTAACATTGGCTGTTTCTAGGATTTTGGTGTTTGTGTTGCAGTCCTGCGAGGAGATCTTGAGGATGCTGTAGAAGTGCTCTAGAAGACATGTATGATAGCAATACAGGATCCATGAATTGGCACCGTTTAGAAGGATGGTGAGGATTATAACTTTGTACTCTATAAATTTGGTCTGTGCTCTGAGGCTGTGGACAGTGGGATATCCATATTGTAGCAAGGGATGTCTGTATCGCCTTTCAGCTGAGACTTTAACCAACACCCAGTCTGTTTTCTCTGGTGGATGTAAAAATCCTATGTTATTATGAGTAGAGCAGGGGAGATCTCCTTGTCCTCCTTGTCAAATACTTCCCCCTCAAATTTTCTGCATGTAATCATTTTGCTGCTTGTGGGAGTTTCCTGTGCTGCTGAGTTTTAATAAATAAACGTCAAAAGATACTCTATTCACTGCAGCACATGGGATGTTCTGAGGTCATTAATGACACAATATAAAAACAGATCTTTCTTTCTAGTCAACCTAATAATTTCCATCCGATTGGAGCTTCTGCGCAGTTTCAAATAGAAGTGTACGATAAGGTGAGATTGGGCTACACTAGCCTCACAAAACAGATTTTAGCGAATTTTAGCCTTGACAAGATCAGGATACAAGTGTCCAAGCAGAATTTGAAGTATTGCTCAGTGAATTTCAGTGGCCAGCAGATTGAGCATTGTGAAAATTTATGAGCCTGTATTATGTCACTGCTTCAACCAATTTCACCCCCTTAATGACAGCATCAGACACAATGATTGTCACAGTTCTACATTCAAGAGTCCAGTTGGGAGAAAAGTAGCTGCTGAATCTCTATTCATCTGTTGTTTCAATCCATAGAACCGCAATTCTAAAATACATGTGGGTAAATAAAAAGTAGGTAGTGTTTAATCTTTTATGTGTCAATGTTTACATCGTATCAGTAAAGTTACATTTAATCAAGAATGTCATGATTTACAGTTCGAATGTTATCTCTGTCCAGTCATATGTAGCCCACAGTCACCTGATTTACGGCATGCATGTTGTATCTGCATTCTTCCTTTTAACCTTTCCAGTGGTGTAAGAAGAAAAGCATATCAAAATATGCTAGCTTTTATTGTATAACCTCTTAACCCTTAGCAGAATAACTTCCCATTTTTTACGAGAGGCGCAGCACTGATCAGCTGGTACAGTTTGATGCTCATTGTACCGACTCAGTTGCAGTGGATATGCAGCTGCTGTCAGTGGAGTTCTGCATTCACCAAACCCCGAAAAGAACTGATTGATGCTTTATGATGACATTCATTAGCCTTTAGAGTAGGCCATTGGCAGTATCAGGTTCAACTATGAATTATGGATTTTTCAATATAAAAGCAAACCTTTAAAAATGGGGTTTATGAGTTTCACTTGAGTGCTGCTTGTTTTTAATTGTGTAATGTTGTTTATATTTATTGATTGCTTAAATTGGACAAATGTTCCTCGAGATTCTGCAAACTAAACTACTAATTAACCTCCAATTTCCCCCCCTAAAATGAAGCTGCCGGAGTACTGCGTTAATGAAAATGATTATGAGCCAAAACAGGGCATCATTCTTCAGTAAAGGTGGAGTAATGGTCCAGTGAAGTAGCCTGATATCAAAAGCTGGGAAAAGCTGCCAGGCATATCCGTGTTTCGAAAGCAGCAGGCAAGCAGCGTTTTATCTAACAGACAGCGTGTAAATCTGTTCCCAGAATGTCCAGATGTTTCGTTTCAAACAGTCACTATAATAATCTCCTTATTCTCTTCAGTTAGAACGATAACATCACTTAGCAGAATGCACGACTGACTGGCAGAATGCAGGCGAGTGATGCTTTTGGACTGTGAATGTAGTCGACACAGGAGAAAATGGAAATAGAAATGTTGGCATATGATCAGTGATATTTAAATGATTTTTGTAATTGTGTGGTATTTTTGCCCATTTATGAAGGAGGCATGGAAACCCACATCAGCTGGAAAATTGCCAAAAATTCTTCAACTGATTGTTATGCCTTTTAGTTTGCCTTCTGTTGAGCCACAGTTAGTTGAATGATTTTTATTTCAAAGTGGCAAAAAGCCTGTAGTACACTGAGCCCACATTGTTTTGTGTCATGCCTCACTAGATGTATTGTGTTATGTTCTGTACAATCACTTGAGAAGCTGGTGGCAAAGCAACATTGTAGGGCATTGAGAAGGTTTGAAAATGTTACAAGTATTTTGAAATGAATCACCAAACAGCACAGTACAGAGGAATGCCATTCGACCCAACAGTTTCGCCGGTTAGAGCAACCTATTTTCACGTTTTTTGCCCATGTTTGCAATATTTCCCTCCCCCTAATATTTATCCAATTCCCTTTTGAAAAGTACTGTTGAATCTCTTGCCACCATCCTATATGGCAGTGTGTTCTAGAACCTAACCACTGTTTGTGGAAGTGTTTTTCTTCACTTTGCCCCCTGCTTACCAATCCTTCAACTTATATAAAATTTCTCTTTTTTTCTGTCTAACTCTTCACGATATCTTAAAAAAAACCTTTGCTGCATCTTCTCCTAGCCTTCCCTGTTCTAAGGATAACAATCCTAGCTTCCCCATCTGTCCACCTATCTGTAATCATTGACCTCTGGAAACTTCCTAATTTGTTTTTACCCTCTTTAAAGCCTTCATGCCCTGAGTTTGCTGCTCTCCATTTTTATCATGTAAACTTGCAGATATAGAAAAGTGGTATGAATGTCTTGTTAAAATACCTTTTACAATCTTTCAGGTTGTATGTACACATATTGATAGAGTAGCTGATAGGATTGCTGAAGTGAGCACTAGCTGATAATATAAACATTGACTGACTCCTGCTCTGGTCAGATGTAAAGCAGAATTCTCTTGGAACGGTGAGATGTTGTCATTCAATGTTAAATAGGTATAGAATCATAGAATCCCTACAGTGTGGAAACAGGCCCTTTGGCCCAACAGGTCCACACCGACCCTCAGAGCATCCCACCCAGACCCATCACCCCCTATAACCCACCTAATCTACAAATCCCTGAACACTATGGGCAATTTAGCATGACCAATACACCTAGCCTTATGTTTGTGTAAAATTCCATTTGGTGCATCCCACGTTATAATGCATTGATCCAGCAATGGGGACCATTACCCAGTGTGCCAGTGCCAACACATTGAAAGAGCTACGCAACTGGTCCTACTCCCTTAATTAAAAGAAAAATACTGCCAATGCTGGAAATCTGAAACAAATACAGAAAATGTTGGAGGAATTCAGCAAGTCTGGCAGCAAGTGTAGAGAGAGAAAAAGTGTTAAATTTTTACAACCTGTGTATAACTCTTCTTCAGAACCCTGCTCTCTTTGCTTTTCCTCCAATTATTTTCTTTTCAAGAGTACATCTACTTTTCGTTTGAAAGCTTTAATTGCATCTACTTCTACTGACCTGTCAGGAGGTGCATTTCAGGTGATCATAATATTATGCATTTGTCAAAAAAAAACTTCAATTACTTTAAGGTACTAAATATTTTTCTTTTTCGACTATATACTGGAAACAAAATAGAAATTGGACACGGCTGTATAGCCAAGAAGCACGAGGAGAAGTTTTTGTCTCTGTAACTTGAAAATCAGGTGGGATTGTGTGGTGTATACTTTAGTTATACAAAACTATTTGGAGCAGTAAGGTGTATGCTTTGAGACAGAATTACACCAGGAAACTTTAAGCTAGGGAAAAACTGCTTCATGACAGCCTTTGGACTGGTCTAGATGCAGTTAGTTACAGACCTGTGAGTGCAGTGCACTCGGAAACATGTTGAAGCCTGAATACAAGAAGCATCTTTCACCATGTAAGAGACAAGAGAAGACAAAAAAGAAATAATGATAATGCAAGAAGAGATCTAGGTTGACCCAGTGAACTATTGAATCTAAAATTGACCATCATCCTGCAGATAACATTAATTACTCCTTATCTCTCTCTCTATCTTTCCTGCATTTTTCTCCCTTGACCTCTCTATTTCCTGCTCCCTCCGTCTCATCTGTTCTATGTCTTGCACCTTCTCTCTCCCACTCTCCCTTCCTCCCACATTGTCCCTGTTTCGTGTTTTCCCTCTCCTATGCTCTCTCCCTCCTGTTCTGTCACCTTACATTCACACACTCTCATGTTCCGTTATTCTTATGCTCGCTCTCTCCTAAGTTCTTTCTTTCCCACACTCTTGTTTCTGCTCCCATTTCCTGAGCTCTCTTTGCTGCTCTCTTTTCTGCAGTTATTCTCTCCCATGTTCTCCCTTTTCCAGGTTCTTTTTTCTGCTCTCATTTCTCGTGCTCTCTTTCTTGCTCTCCTTCCCAATCTCTTTCTCACCCATTCTCATTCTCTCTCCCACTGGTTCTCTCTCCCACCAGTTCTTTCTCACCCACCCGTTCTTTGTCCTTCTACCACTCTCTGTCTCTTGTGCTGCTCCCTCTCATGCCACTCATCTCACTTTCTCCTTTGCTTCCTGTCCCATTCTCTTTCTTCTGTTCTCTCTCCTGCTTTCCCTGTCTCCTTCTCTCTCTCTCTCTCTCTCTCTCTCTGTGTCTCTCCTGCTTTCTTGCTGTCTCTGTTATGTCTTTGTGTCTCCCGCTCTGTCTCTATGCTCTGCTACTCCTGCTCTGCCTCCCCACTTTTCTCTCTCTCTGTTGCTGTCTTTGTCCTTTGCTTGCTGTCAACAGATCTTGCTGTTTCCCCCCTCATCCACGCGCCTTCTCCCTCACAGTCTCTCCCTCTTTCCTTCTTTCTCTCTCTCTCTCTCTCTCTCTCTCTCTCTCTCTCTCTCTCTCCCCCGCCCTCTCTCCCTCCCCCTCTCCCCCTCCCCCTCTCGCTCGCTCGCTCTCTCTCTTACCCCCTCCCCCCCAACCCTCTGTCTCTCGCCCTGTCTTTGTCTTCCTCTGTATCACTCTCTCAATCCAGCTCTTTCACTCCTGCTGTCTCTCTGCTACACATCTGCTGTTTCTCACCTGCCCTGTCTCACATGCTCACGCTCATTCACACTCTCTCTCTCTTGCCCGTTAATGCTCTCTCTCATAATTTGACACTTATTACAAAATAGAGAAGGAGAGGTTTAGTTCAGGAAGTGGAGCTTGTGTTGTGGATGGGGGAAGATGCTGTCATTACCATCTTGGGACATTGTTGAGAGGAGTGATGGGACGATTGTAAAGTTGCTTGGGGGAGTTAGAGGGGAAGAGTAGCCACCTGGAGGCACCATGAAGAGGAAACTGAGGAAGGAGATTAAATTAGACAGACGATTCAGAGGTTGGAGATGCAGAGGGGAGGAGCTATCAGCCATGGGACATGTTGAGAGGGAGGGAAGATGCAAGGCCATCCATTCAGAACATCTGGGGCTGGGGCGCAGCCATGCACACTGTCGGGTAGGCCCTTCCAGGGTAGAGGTGAGGCACTACCAGGTATTTCAGTTCACTTAACCTGCACTCTGGCAACTTCCAGGCAGGTCAAACAGAACAGTCTATGTGTCACCACATAGACCAAGAAAGAAAGGAAAGATGCTGTAATCTAGCAGGTACTACTCAGCTAATGAATGCACTTGTTCAGAACAATGACAATCTTTGGCCAAGTAGCTTGTCAATTTGTTATGGTCTTCGTGCCAGATGGGATACTCAAGAGACTGACCACCCCAATTGACAGACTGCTTGAAAAACAGTTCCGTATTCCCGCCCCCACGGTTAGCACCACCTCCTCTGCTGTCCCAGGTTCTCCTTTTGTCAGTGACAGCAGTTTTCCCTTACTTGATCCTTCATAGTTTTGAACACCTTTTATTAAATCTTTCCTTTATCCTTCTCTGCTCTGAGAATACTCAGAGAATTCTTTCTTCTTTCTAGAAAACTGAAGTACATTGAACCCATGTTAATTATATACATGTCTGGCAACTATTTACAAATTAATGACTTCTACTTGAATCTTTTCCTTGTTGCTGAAAGAGTTAAAATCTCCCAAGCACAAATATTAATATTACCATGAATAACCTGAAGACATATACAAAGTATTCTATTGCTTTGTCTGCTGCATCCCTTTTCCACTTCTAATTCCACTAAATTGTCCTAAACATCATAAAATGATGAACTTTATCCCATCTCATAGTGGCTTAGCTTAATGTCCTTTCTGAACTTCATTGAACATAAAGAAAGACTCCAACAGAAGTGCGATCAGAAAATTTGTTTCTATTGTCTTTCTCTTCTGCGTGCACCCATTCGTTTAAAAAAAGACATGCCGCCACATTTAAATAAAAACTTTTGAAATATGTTTACTTATTGTGAACACAGAAATACGCTGATGTTCACTGTTGTACAGCACATGGATGTTGTTTTCTTCGATATTGAGGGATGTAGAATCCCTTCTCCAAACAACTGTCCCTCAACCACTGTGTTCTTGCAAATTACCACCCAATTCCTATCTGACTTTCTTTCAACTCCTTAAGCATGGTGCATTCTCCTAAGTTAATGCAATGTCACTTTGAATCCCTCGAATCAAATTTCCATTTCCGTTATAATACGCACTAAGCACTAATCAAAAGCCTAAATGACATCTGTTTGATGATCGCAGTTAACAATCAATGCTCAACACAGTTCAGAACAGCCTGGTTTGTTGGCTCCACCATCTTCATCTTAAACATTCATGGTGGTAGCAACATGTGCTATAAACAACAAGCACTCCAACATCCCAGTAAGGCTGCTTCAATATCACCTTTCAAACCTGCGACTTCTATCACTTTATAAATGAGGGCAGCAGATGGATGGGAGTATTACTGCCTCCAAGTTTCCTTCCAAGCCACACTCCATTCTGACTCAAAACAGTTTCTCTGTTCCTTCACCGAATGAATTTGAGCAGTTCAAAAAGATGCTTCACCAGTTCTCAAAGGTCATTAGAGATTAGCAACAAATGTTGGGCCTTGGTAGTGACACCCACGCCCCCCCATGAAAGAATAAAATAGGGAGCTTTTTGAAGTCGGTCTACTCCCAGTAGCAACAGAGGCAAAATATTGAAATTGTATATGAGACTTAGTATTGACCGCAGAGAGATCAGAAGTAGTCAGTTAACCTAAGCATCACAGAAGTGACCAGGAATCTGAAAGCCAATAGCTAAGGGCGTTATTTTACACTGAAGGTCATTTTTGTAACTTGAGGGAGTAATCGTTTACCTTCCAGCTCAAAAATGGCAATCAATATTTGTTTTATTTTACCCTTAGAGTCAATTTATTTCAAAATCTGAAAGATTTTGCCCATTTTCTATAGGCCACAGGCTGTCATCTGTCACATCAGTGGCTCGTAGTTTTAGTACTTGTTGACGTGAATCACTGAAATGTGTGCGTGCAGATATAATTGGTTTCTTCGTTGGAAATGAGACATGATGCTTCAGTTAAATGTGCAGAATACATCCAGGACTGAGCTGTTGAATATTTTGCTAGTTCTTTACATTCATTAAACTATAATTTTGTAATTATGCATTACAATGGCAGATACTGGTGAAACATAACTTGAAAATATAAAGTTCAGAGGAAAAAAATCATATTGGACTAAGAATCCAAATGAACCTATTGTTAATGCAGGTTTTGTGCAGCATGTACTTGAGTGCATGTATTTTTACTCTCGTTACCTTTATCTTTTTATTACTGCATTGTGAGATATCTCATAGAGTCATACACCATGGAAACAGACCCTTCGGTTTAATGAGTCCAAGTTGAACATAATCCCAAACTAAACTAGTCCCACCTGCCTGCTCTTGGCCCATATCCCTCCAACCCTTTCCTATTCATATATCCATCCAATTGTCTTTTAAAGATTGTAGTCGTACCCGCATCCACCACTTCCCCAGGAAGTTTATTCCATGCGTGAGCCATCCTCTGTGTAAAAAATTTGCCTCTTATGTCTTTTCTAAATCTGTCTCTTCTCACCTTAAAAATGTGTCCCCAAGTCTTGAAATTCCATCTTCGGGGAAAGACAACTACCATCAACTCTATCTATACCTCTCATTATTTCATAAATGTCCATCAGGTCACCTCTCAACCTCCTATGCTCCAATGAAAGAATTTCGCACCCTATCCAGCATTTCCTTCTAACTCAAATCTTCCACACCTGGCAACGTTCTCTTCTCACCCCTCTCCAGTTTGATTATATCCTTACTATAACTGGGTGACCAGAAGAGGCCTCGCCAATGTCCTGTACAACCTCAATATAATGTCTAAACTCCTCAAAGGACTGAGCAATTTTGGGACAAGCTTAATCTCCTGAATGTTGGTTTGATCATCTAAGGTATTCACATGGGAACTTTTGTTTTTCGTTTCTCCCTACTAATATTCCCCCTGTTTTTAAGTCCCAGGAAATCACATGGCTTGAGGATGTCTGTAATTGATGCGTAAGGAATCAAAAATGTGGGGACAAGCTGCGCGAAGCAATGTGCCCATTTCTGTTCATCATTCTTCAAATGTAGTCTTCCACGTTTCACTCTCCATAAATTTCAGGACATCCAAAATTATGTTGCTAGTTTCCAAATTCACACCAAGTTCCATTCACTCATGACCATTGCACTGATCAACTTACCCCAGTCGAGCAACACCTTGATTTTAACATTTTTACCATTGTTTTCTAATTCTATCATGAATTTGTCCTTCCCTATCTCTGAAAGCACTTGGAATCCTACCAACTCTCCAAAATATTGATATTTTGGAAAATATTGATACTCCTCTAGTTGTGGTTCGAACATTCTTAATTTTAATGATTCACAGTTTGTGGGCATGAATTTGGTTGCCTAGGGCCTAAGTTCTGGAATTCTCTTGCTCAGCATCTCGCTCTCTGTATTTCGCTTTTCTCCTATAAGTCTATCCCTTTTACAGAGCTTTGGTAATGTGATCTAATATGTGGACCTGTGTAAATTTTGCTTCATAGCACTCTTATGAGGCATCCAATTACATTAAAAACACTATGTAAGTATAAGTTGTTATTTGTATATCTTCTAAAGATTTTGAGATGAGATGTTTGTTTCTCAAAATGTTTGTAATATGATTAAGTTAGCTTTAATTCTTTGGTATTTACTGCCCTTTTCGTACGACTTACCGTGTTTCGAAGCTGTGTAGACAGCTGTAATATCGGAGTTAGCAGATTCTAGAATCCATGGTTGTGAAAGCAAACGGTAAAATTGCAAATGCTTTCTAGATCAGTGAACATCTTTGAGAGAAAAGTTACCTTCACATTTTGAGTACGAATCTTCCAAAAACTATGCTATTTTATTCTTAGGCTGATCAAACTGCCCTGAAATTTCAGGATTTTCATTTATTATAATATTGGTAGAAGGTAGTTTATTTTAATCAGCTGTTTGGTGCTGACCTTTTAGAAGATCTTTTAAGTGCCTATTTCTTCTTGGGTAGCTGGGTGGAATCGTAAATTCATCTCAGCTTACTGCCAGTGCTGAACAGGCAGAAGAATTGCATTTGACAACACAATAGGAAATGGAATATTATATTTCTCCAAATCTATTTGTGTTTGATATAAATTACATGTTTAGATTATTTTATATAAGAAAATATGTGGTGAAAATGATCTTTAATTAATTACACTGAAATACTTTGTCTGCAGTGCTCTGCAAGAAGGAAGATTTACAGATATAACACAATGTATACTGCATAGTCTGCAACAACCCATGGCTGTTACTCTTGTTACTTCACCCTGTTAAATCTCAGGGGGGATAGGACAACTGATCTGGCAACAGCACCAAGTTAATCAATGCCTCTTTCCACATGGAGTCAAACCTTTTGAGGGATGTCTCATCATCCTACAAGGATGTGGAAATGGGATACGATTGAGCAGTGATTATAATTCAGTCTTAGTATGTAAAATGCAAATGTGTGCGCTTTGGTAGTGGTTAAGTTCATGCTGGTGTGATTGGTTGAGTAACCTTGTGTGTATGGCTTTCTATTTAGCCTTTGCTCTGACAGCATGTGCCCTGGATAAGTGAGGGGATTGTACAGGTGAAATCTATTCTCATATTTGCCTTAGGGGCAACTGGACTGTAACAGAATTTTTCAAACCCTTTGGGTCCAACTGCAGAGCAGAGAATAAATGGATGAAGTACCAGGTCTCGACAGAAAAATCAATGCCTGGTTATATAGACGTGACAGGCCTAGCCTGCAATGCTGTCTGGACAAAGTCTGTACAGTTGCTGCAGTTCATTTTTTAAAATGCTGTGGCAGTATTATGGGTATGCATTTTCTTTTTCCTGCTTTTTTATGTTTTATATCTCTCTCTTTTGTTTTTTTGCAACAGGAAATTTGTGTGTGAAATTTGTGACCGGACTTTCACAGAGAAGTGGGCCCTGACTAATCACAAGAAGCTGCACATGGGCCAGAAACCATTCAAATGCACCTGGCTGACGTGTCACTATTCCTTCCTCACAGCATCTGCCATGAGAGATCACTTCAGGACTCACACAGGTTTGCTTTTAAAGCTGTCTGTGAAATAAATCAGTCGTTAAATCTGTAAGCAATGTCCATTTAGAAAAGGAAGATTCTAATGTACTTGAAATTGTACAAACAAGCTTTTGTCACTGTTCTATTAGCTTCACTAACAAGGTGTTTTTAGTTTAATAAAAATGACCCAAGATGCTTCACAGGAGCATTCTCAGACAAAGTCTGACAACCAATCACAAGAGATAGACAGGTATGTGGCCTACAGCTTGGTCAAAGAGAGTTTAAGGAGAGTCATAGAGATGCAGAAATAGACAGGGACGCTTAAAGAGTGAATCAAGGAGTTTGGGTCCTAAGCACCTAAAGGTATGACTGTGGAGCAATTGAAATCAAAGATGCACAACAGGTCGTATTTGGGAAAGTGCAGGAATCCCAGAGGGTTGTAGGGCCAGAGTAAGCTACAAAAATAGTGAGGTGTGGTGGTGCAGAGGAATTTGAACAGAATGATGTTGCCAATAACTAGGTGGCCTCGTAAGCACAGGAGTGATTGGTGACTGCAACTTGCTGCAAGTCAGGATACAGTAGCAGACTTTTGGATCACCTCGTGTTTACAGAAGGTAACATCTGGGCAGCTAATATTGAGAATACTATTAGCTGCAACCTTCCTGCAGAATTGCTGTGACTTGTTTACATCGATAGGACAGATTCCACAGCATGGGACCACCACGAAAACAACTGTGCTTCTTTCAACTTGACGTGCAGAGTTGTTTTTAGTTTTACTGTTCACAGAAATTGTTCCTGTCCTCCTCAATGGATGAGGAAAAAGCACAACAAGCCGGCAGGCAATAAAAACACATTCCTGGTCCGCAAAGGTAACTGAATTTCTCAGATCCATCAGACTTGAGAAACAAATGTATATCTGCAGTATGGAAGTGCTCAATATTTCTACCAAAAGTGCATCTTCTTTCAGAATTTCCACGATAACCACTGCTTTAGAAACTCAGTGAGGACCCGGGAAATAATAAAAATGTTAAACACCCTGTACAGCATTTCAGCAATATTTGGGGCTGCCATTGTGGGTAGATAAGGGGTAGAATCTTGTATTCTCTTTCCTGCCCACTTCATGCTTCCACCCAGATTATTTCAAGGCCATGAAGATCGTCAAACAGACTTCCTGCCGCAACCCTTAGATGGAGTATGTTAAGTGTCAGTTGATGCCCATTTGAGGGACTTATCCTTGTTTTTTAATTCATTCGCGGGATGAGGTGTCTCTGGCTAGGCTAGCACTTATTGCCCATCTCTAATTGCACAGAGAGCAGTTAAGAGTCAACCACATTGCTGTGAATCTGGAGTCTTATGTAGGCCAGACCAGGTAAGGATGGCAGCTTCCTTCCCTAAAGGGCATTAGTGAACCAGATGGGTTTTTTTCAACAATTGACATAGTCATCATTAGACTCTTAGTTACATATTTTTATTATTAAATTCAAATTCAACTATCTGCCATGGCAGGATTCAAACCCAGGTCCCCAGAACTTTCCTGGGTCTTAGGATTAACAGTCCAGCAATAATACCATTAGGCCATCGCCTCTCCTACCACTATTCTAATTAACCCAAAAGTAGACAGGACTGTGGTGATGCAAGGCACACAACAAGCAAGCCCAGACTAAAGAGGTGACATAAAGGTCTCACTAACTGTCCAGCTGGCAGCCAAGACACCTATCAGCTCCACTAGGTTGCATCACAAACAAACATTTTTTATTGTCATTACATTTAAACAGCTCCACTAATTCAACTAAATTGACATTGAACAGCAGATCAGAGGCTGGGAACTATGCAACAAGTAACTCACCACCTGATTCCCCAAAGCTTGTCCATCAAGGCACAAGTCAGGAGTGCAGTGGGGCACCCTCTACATCCCCAGATGTCCCCGGATGTGTGTTGCTGTAACAACATCTAGGAAGCTCGACACCATCCAGGACAAGTCAGCCTGCTTGATTGACATCCCATCCACCACCTTCAACATTCGCTCCTTCCACCACCAAAGCACGGTGGAGGAGTGTGTACTATCTACAAGATGCACTGCAGTGGCCCTCCCAGGCTCCTTACATAGTACTGCCCAAACCCGTGACCCCAACTACCTACAATGACAAGGGTAGCAGATACATGGAAACTCAACCATGTCCAAGTCTCCTTAAATTTGCACACCATCCTAACTTCAAACTATATCACCAGCCCTTCGCTGTTGCTTAATCAAAATCCTGAAGCTACCTCCTTAACATCACCGTGGGTGTAACTGCACCACACAGTTTGCAGCGATTCAAGTAGGCAGATCACTGTCAAGCTCTCAGGACAGTTAGGAATTGGCAACAAGTCTTGGCCTAGCCGTTGACACCCACATACTGTGAATTAGATAAAACAAAATGCTAAGTATTACTATAGGTGTGCTGTTAATGTTCTCTGAAGTTAATGCACTTCCAGCAGTTTCAGATTAACCCAAAAGAGACCGGAGGCTCTCAATTAATTCAACAATATTTCTATAAAATGCTGAAACACCTATTTCATTTTGACATTGGAGCTTAAATTCATTTATTTGGATGTTTAATGCTCCTGTTCAGGCTTTCAGTTATTCTTGTCATCACCCCAAATCTCACTCTTGTGGAAACAACTTTGGCACTTCATTTATACCGGTGTGTTTCATCATTTATTTATTCTAAAGTTAAATACTATTGGGTCAGGAATTGTTGTGACAGGGTGTCCTAAGGCCATATGCCGTTAGTTCGATTTGGCTTTGTATGTTCCAGTTTTTGAGTGACAGGTTGCTAAAATTCTGAGCTAATACACTGCTGCTAGTGGAAGACAGGGCATCTGGGCTTGAGGGAGCATGGCAAGTGATTGGTTAAGAAGATGCACAATCAGTTTAAAGGGTTGTGAAATTAATAGCATAAGTGATGAGAAGGAAGGTGGATTACAGTAAATTAAGGTAAATTCAATGTCAAATCAAATATTGAAAGAGAATAGACAGAAAGAAATGTTGAATTGAGAGAAAGAAGAGACAGAAAGGAGACTGTTAAAAGAAAATTTAATTTTTAATTTGATATTTTGAAGATTGATATTTTAAAGATGTCTGATAATTAACATCAGAGAATGCAATTCAATGTCTTTAATAGTTAGTGCCTGAGAGGTTATTTGGCAGTATTTATACAATCACATCTTCATAAAGAGTACTTAAATTTGAAATAATAAGGCTTAACTTCTTGTGGAAAGTTTAATTTATTTTTGTGACATAAATGCAGCAGCTTCATGCCATTCAATGTAGTTCAGCACCGAGCTAGACTGCAAGATGTCATATTAGCAAGCTAATGGCAAAGTGGAGCAACTTGGAAAGGCTCAAGGGGCTAAATGATGTAGTCCTGTTCATATGTCACCACTCAAACTCCTGAGAAGGTTGTTAGCCTTGTCTTTACATAGACAATAAGATCTGGGCCATTAAGTCACAAACATTGCTATGAATATTGCTCTGTTCTGACTGACTCATGTGTTGCCAAGCTTTTGAAGTTTTTTTAATTCATTCATGGGATGAGGGCATCACTGGCTAGGCAGCATTTATTGTCCATCTCTAATTGCCCTCCTAGTGGGAAGTTAAGAGTCAACCACATTGCTGTGGGTCTGAAGTCACATGTAGGCCAGACTAGGTACGGATGGCAATTTCCTTCCATAAAGGGCTTTAATGAACGAGATGGGTTTTTCCAACAATCAACACCAAGACTTCCTATTTTTGCAAGTTTGGTATGACAGGCAAAGTTTCATTCTCAAGTGCTGTTCTTAAATATATAAATAGCATTAGCTTTTTTCTGAAAACAGTAATTGCTTTGTTCTTTGGAGTGATAGAATAGCAATCACAAATAGAGAATATTCAAGTTAATTGAACAATTGTGTCAATTTATAGTCGTCACATTTTAGGAGGGATGTCAAAAGAATACAAGAAAAAAAATTAGAATACCGCCAGGCATGTGGAAAGACTAGAGAAGCTGTAATTTTTCTCCATCGAGCAGATAAGGACGAGGGGTATTGAATGGACATGTTCAAAAAGAGGCTTTGGTAAGGTACATCTGGTATTCAGCATCTCTGGAAGTGCAACACTCCCTTGGTAATGCACTGGAGTGTTAGTCTATGTAGTAATCAGATGAGAAAGAGGGATGGACCACAGGTGAATCCTTCGGAATGGGGAAGGAATGCTCTGTTTGAGGTTAGATTGGAACCAGTTGAATGACATCCCAATGAGTTAGACTACAAATGAGACACATAGGAAAAAGAATACCATGACAATATAAGAGGCTGCACAGAATTCGAAGAGGTATAATCCACCATTGTCACACTACATAAGAACATAGGATAAGAAATAGGAGCAGGAGTAGGAGCAGACATTTTGGCTCCTCAAGCCTTCCATGCCATTCAGCATGATCGTGCCTGATCTGCGGCAGGCCTCAACTCCTATTTCATGCCAGCCCAGCATACAGCAGATGTGACTTTACTGTGAGCAATTTCCATGCTTTAGTGATGTGAAAACCTAATTGGAGAGACTTGAGCAGAGTGTTGAGGTATTGATGAAGGAACCAGCTAATCAGGTTGACTCACAACATCAGATACAGTGAGGGAATACAATGAATTAGGGTAACCTTGGAACATGAGATAAGTATGATTTAGAACATACAGGTAAGCAGAGCTTTTAAGAGAGAGGGCTCTCAGTAATTGCCATGGGCAGAGCTCACTGTTCTCACACGTTTTGGGAACGTGTTTTGCTAAGCCATACCTTTTGGGGTTCAGAGTTTCAAATGAAATATTAGAAAAGGTTCAGAATTCACAGGCAGACCTGACTTAATATGTTTGAGGAAGACAAGCAGATGATTTTAAATGATATTACCAAACAAAGATTATTAATAGGCTCATCCATTCCATTGTTATTCATAGTTATTTGCATCTTTAGTGTGTAGGCACATTTGAATCTGACATTTCACAATTATGTCACTTCAGCTAAAAAAGTTATCTGTGTGCTGAATCTTACATAATAAAATGTCTAAAAACAGAAATTACTGAAGAAACTCAGCAGGTCTGGCAGCCTCTGTGGAGAGAAAGTCGAGTTAACATTTCAAGTCCAATGATTCTTTATCAGAACTGATAGTATCTGGGAAAAGTTGGTATTTATCTTGATGATAAAGGGTGGCAGGATAAAGGAGTGAGCTGATACATGGAAACAAAGTACAGAGCAAGAGAGCGAATCGAACAGATGGATGATTGATAGTAAGCCAGAGGAGAAGAAAAGCTAAATAGGTGATAATGGGGACTGTCAGTGGATGAAAATGAGTTGGCTATGCTGAAATACCCATGTCATGTCAGGACCTGAGGTATGGGGTTGGATAAAAGACACAGGAGGTGGTGTTCAGGCTTTAAAATTATTGAACTTGATACTGAGTCTTGAAGGCCGCAAGGTCCCCAAGGGGAAAATGAGATGATGTTCCTTTAGCTTGCACTACACTTCGCTGGAGCACTGCAACAGAACAGAAAGAAAAATGTTGGCCAGGGAGCATGGCGTGTTCCAGTTGCCTGTCACTTTAACCTCAGTGTCATTTTTACAGACAGAATGTAGGTGTTCTGCAAAGCAGTCACCAAGTCTGTGTTTCGTCCCCTCGGTGTGGAGGAGACCACATTGTGAGCAGTGACTACGTAGGCCAGATTGAGTGAAGTGCAGGTAAATTACTAATTCACCTGGAAGTTGTGACTGAGGCCTTGGATAGTGAGGAGGGAGGAAGTAAACAGACAAATGTTTCACCTTCTACGATTGCATGGTGAGTGTTGGGAGTAGAGGAGGAGTAGACGAGAGTTTCCTGGAGGGAATGGTACCTGTGGAAGGCAGATAAGGGGAGGGGAATATATGCCTGGTGGTGACATCCCACTTAAGGTGGCAGAAATGATGCCGTTTGATCCTTTGAATTCAGAGGCTGGTAGGATGGTAAGTGAGGACCAGGGGTCCCTATCGTTTTGGGAAGGAAAAGATTGGGTGAGGGCAGGAGTGCAGGAAATGGTTGAGAAATAGCTGAGGGGCATGGTCAACCGTGTGTTGTGAAAATCTCAGTTGAGGAGAAAAGATGGACAGTTCTGAGGATCCCTTTGGAAGGTGGCATCATCAGAACAGGTGCGATGGAGAAACTGGGAGAATGGAATGGAGTTGTTACAGGAAGTAGGGTATGTATGTGTGTTTGGGTAACTGTGAGAGTCAATGGGTTTATAGTGGATATCATGGCATGGCTAGGCCAGGAAATGGAGATAGAGATATCAAGGAATGAGAGTCAGAGATGGACCAAGTGAAGGTGAGAGCGGGGTGGAAATTGGAAGCGAAATTGATAAATTTTTCCAAATCCAGATGAGAGAGAGAAGCAGCACTGATGAATCTTAGGAGATAGTTAGAACTACAGATGCTGGCTTCAGAAACAACAGTGTGGAGCTGGAGGAACACAACAGGCCCGGCAACATCAGAGGAGTGACCCAAAATGTCAATTTTCCTGCTCCTCTGCTGTGTTCCTCCAGCTCCACACTGTGTTGCCACCAATGAATCTTATATTTATTTGGCCAAATGCCAGTTGCGTTGAATTTGTTGAAGAGATTTTCACCTCAAGCCTCACGAGTATTCTTGCCAACTCTTCTCCAACCTGCTGCGTTAATTACTGTTCCTGTCCCTATGGCATGTCTCACATCTGATTTTGCCCCAAACTAGCATTTGCCATCCCAGAACAATTCACCACTAAGCAGATATCCTGGAACTGACCAGCATCTCTGGTGCTGACACCATATGTAATAGGCTGTTGTGCACTTGGACAAGTACTGTCAGTCTGGTGCTGCCCTGCATGGTTCCTGACGTTTGTCTGTACGTGAAAGACAGGGGTTGGATGTGGGATTGGGAGGTTCAGAGTGGGTGGTGAAGAGGGCAAGATTCAGCATCCTGCTTTGCAGAAAGACTCCTGGAGCTCCTGCTATATAGGGTGGTGCACAGGTGGGACTTTGTTTTTCCCCAGATACAACAATGGAGGCCACAACACCAGACCATGCCAGCTTGGTCCAATTTGCCACCCAGGTTAAAGTAGTCTCAGCCACAACCATAGGTAGAAGGTCAGTGACAAAAAGGCAAGGCAGTGATGTTGTGAGCATCCAGCTTGACTCCGAGTGAATGAGCGCTGTGACACTGGTTGAAGAACTTGGAGGTGCAGCCTCATTTAGTTCTGAATTTTCAGCAGCATTGGAATGATACCTGTCAATGCAGCCCTAGTTACAGCATTAAAGTGCAGAAGTGTCCTGTAAATGGATCAGAAATGTTAAATAAGTGTCCTTCGAGGTTGGCCTGTGTCAGATGCTAGTGGATATGGATGTGAAGTTCTTGTGGCCACTGTCTATGGAATGTGCCCTGACATGTTGGTGCCAGCTATCTGATTTGGAGGTCATTTGGAGCAAGTGGCAAAGCCAGTGTTCCAAAAGCTTGCGCTGCTTTCCAAGGCAGGTTTTCCTGATGTCAAATTTCAAGGGTGAGTTTAATAAGATTGCAACAGGAACATTAATAAGGACAGCTGGACCATCAGCAAGGACCTAAATGTTAATCACCGTCAGTTAGCAACTTGCTGCTGTCCAGTGAGTATTTTGCCACACCACTTATGAGAAGCGTAAAAGGTAGGGTGAGATGATCTTGATGTAGTGATGGGCTTAGCCAAACTTCTTGCCTGATTCTGCCACATATCTTGCCATAGCCCAAATCACTCAACTCCCTATTATTTTTCACATGACTCTCAGTCCACTAATGAAGCATGAGACCTGGTTTTTACTTCAGATTAACTATGGTTTTCCAAGTGCAAAGGACAGCAACCTTTGAAAACACAGACCAGAATTCTGTATTGAAGAACAATGACTTATTACAAATAAATAGACTGTAACCACAGGTAAACAACTATAAATTGTCAATGTATAAATCTACCAGTTAACACACTAACCCCCTTCTAAAACCCCCTATACACACGTGGGCAGACACAAACAGACAGTAGATCATTGGTGTAATGGTTGGAGGGACATACAAACTGGGAAACAGTTTAATGACACCAGTCCTCAGGATCGGATTAAGTATTCTTCTGTTTCCCAAGTCCTACAGTTCTCTGATCTTTTCCATCAAGTTCTCTAACTTGTTCACAGAAGGCATTGGGTGATGGGTTCACAAATTACAAAGTCTGTGATCTATTAATTAAATGCAACAGCATACAACAAATGATAGGAGGAATTGAACTGGCTTTTTTCCAGCTTTAGTAAATTTAATGGTGAGAACAACATGCACCATCTATCCTTGCAACAGTTTAAAGTCTTCCACCATTATTATGTATATCCCCAAGTTGTTCAGCTATCCAGGAGCCAAGCAGACCATTGGTGTCAGGCTCATGGCCTTTGGTGTCCACAATTAGTCATAATTCCACAGATCAATCAGCAAACTGTTTCCAGCCAAACCTCTCACTATATACACTGCCCCACACTGGTGCCAACCCATCTACAAGCAGCTTCCCTCATTCTGCCCCCACTACTTGCCCAAAGCAGCAGTGTAAAAATGACTTACAATGAATTTCAGTATCTTGCTTTTTAAAAGTGCAGCAATTACTTTCACAGTCTTTGGTTTTAAAACCTTTTTTTTCTGTTTTACTCTGCAAAATACTGAACAAGAAAAAGATGACGTCTTTGCAATATGGCTGTCTTTCACATTTGTAAGAACAAAAATCCATGCAAATTTTGCAATCCATGGCAACCCCATTGGTAGAGTTATCACTTTTAGTTATGGACTACAACGGATTGAGAATAAGCTTGGTGATTTAAGTGCATGACTTATAAATGTAAGAATGATCAGTTTTGTGCGGAGAACTTTATCTGTTCTTTATTACAAAAAAATGATGTGTACGTGAAATCATTTTGCAAGTAATGGATACATCAGTTAAATTTATTGTGCTTAAAATAGAGAAAAGAATACTGCAAATACAAGGTCGTTAATATCTTAATCCAATTGCTGCGACAGTATGTGCAAGCTGAGGATACGCAGCACAATTATAGTGAGATATAACTAATATACATCCATCATACTACAACAATTTGTATTTGTATTATGAAATAACTCCACAGGGGTCAGTACCCTGTCACCAAGTCACCCTTTATTTACTTTGCAATGTACTTGACATTGGTCTGACTTCCTCAGAGCCAGCTCTGAGTGAACAGAACCTCTGACATTCCCGATTACAGCTGCCAGTCAGGACTCCCTGACTGGACCAAATTAACAGCCCCAAGCAGGGAACTCGCATTCTGTGAGGTCCACCTGGCTGACCTTGTCACAATCACTACATGCCTCCCCCTGAGTCCGGGTGTAAACCTGTTCTTTTTCTTGTAACCTTTCCTGGGGCGATTTCACACAGGGTGTGGGCCCTCTGACTCAGCCTCGAATATGGGCAGTGTGTACTGAACCATAGCCCACCTCTTATACTCAGTGTCTTGGAAGAAATTCATACTTTTCTTTAGGCAGAAGTGCATCAAGGCCGCAACATCCATCGCAAACTGAGGTTTCTTCAATGCTACGCAGAAAGGGAAGAACCCGTGGATTGCGTCCGCCTTTTCAGCTGTTCTGAGGCGCCAAGTATGTTTAGTTCCTGACCCATCTGCCAGTTTGCAGCTTTCATTGGTCCATGTGCTTGTTCAGGACCGCCTCACCTACCTGAACTTTGTATTTCATGGGATCTGAACCTCGTGTCGAGGGCCATACAGGGCCATTTCCATGGTTTTGGCACCAAACTCTGTCTCCTGAAGTCAACTGTCTGTCTTGCTTAGAGGAGTCTTGTGTCCAGCATTGGTGTTACTGATGCTTTCACACTCCCCACTAGGTCAGAGAAGATCATATTTAAACTGTTGCAGAGTCTTCTCCCAATTAGTAACTGCTGTAGCTATCCCTGCAGTTGCATGAGGAGCGGTCCTATGATCACATAGGAACCGGGATAGTTTGGTATCTAGTGAGACCATAAGCTGTTTCTTTAAGTCTGCCTTCAAAGCTTGAATTGCTCTTTCTGCCAGACCATTGGACGATATGGAGCTGTCCTTATATGCTGAATGCCATTCGACTTTAGGAAATGCTCAAATTCCCTGCTGGTAAATGATGACTCGTTGTCTGACCAACACCCCTGGGGGCCCGTGTATTGCAAAAGATGCTCACAGCTTTTCTATCATCGTCGACATGTTTGACAAATGAACTCTATGCATGTCCAACCACTTTGAATGGGCGTCCACAATAGCTAAGAATGTTGAGCCCATGATAGATCATAGTCGTCATGTAACAGAGTCCAGCGTTTACCCGGCCATTCCCATGAACGTCGGGGAAGCTGCTGGCAGTAAAAGGCCCTCCGCTTCTTCCTGTCCCGCAGAACGGACCAATCCCCCTCCACCGACACCCTCATCCGCCTAGCCGAACTCGTCCTCACCCTCAACAACTTTTCTTTCAATTCCTCCCACTTCCTACAAACAAAGGGTGTGGCCATGGGTACCCGCATGGGTCCAAGCTATGCCTGCCTCTTTGTAGGTTATGTGGAACAATCCCTCTTCCGTACCTACACTGGCCCTAAACCCCACCTCTTCCTCCGTTACATTGATGACTGCATCGGCGCCGCCTCGTGCTCCCACGAGGAGCTCGAACAGTTCATCCAATTCACCAACACTTTCCACCCCAACCTGAAGTTCACCTGGACCATCTC
>JAHRHZ010000051.1:20882290-21140169 GCA_024137785.1 Ginglymostoma cirratum | reverse complement strand
TAGGCCCGAAACGTCAAGTTTTCCTGCTCCTATGATGCTGCTTGACCTGCTGTGTTCATCCAGCCCCATGCTTGTTATCTCGGATTCTCCAGCATCCGCAGTACCTTTTATCTCTGCTGGCAGTAATCTTTGTGTTTGTTGGCAATACGGGCACTGCCCCAACAACGCGGCTATGTCTGCATCCAGTGCTGGCCATCAGACATAACCCCTTCATTTTGGACACCCCTGGATGACCCTGGTGGAGTTTAGCCGATATGTGGGAGCAACATTTGCTTGGGATAATCACTCTTGCTCCTCATAATAAAATGTCTTCCTGTACAGTGACTCGGTCTTGCGAGTCCAGAAAGGCCCTTTTGTTTTCCCCATCATCACCAGCTCTTTGAGTTTTGCCAGAACTGCAACGTTTTGCGTCCAAAGTCTGATATTGTCAACGGTGACTGGAAGGGTGGCCGGAAAGTTTAAAACTAGAACAGATTCTTCCAGTGGCAGCATCACTGGTGGTGTATCTGCTGGTGGGAGGCAGCTCAAGGCATCTGCATTTGCTACTTAGCCTCCAGAATGGTGTTCCAACTTGAAATTATGCATGCTTAGTATTAGAGCTGAATTCAGCCTGAAGCTATGGGTGGCACTGTCTTGTCCTCTTTAAGTAGATCTAGCAGGGGTGTGTGGTCTATTATCATTACAAATTGCTATAAAGAAATTGGTGGAACTTTCTAACACCAAAGACGATCACCAACCTTTCCTTCTTTAACTGGGTGTATCTTCGTTCAGCATCAGCCAATGTCCGGGAAGCAAACGCTATCAGGTGGTCCTCTCCTTTGGGCCATTTGCGAACCAACAGTACCCCGATACCTTACAGGGAGGCATCGCATGTCAGCACCAGATCTCGCTTGGGATCATAGTGCGCCAACACTTCAGACAACGATAACTGCGTCTTCACTTCCTTAAAGGCTATGTATTGGCTACAAGACCATTTCCAAGACTGGGCCTTTTTCAATAGCCGATAAGGGTGCCGTTGGAGGCCAGGTTATGTATGAACTTTCTGTGATAATTCATCAATTCAAGGAAAGACCTAAGCTCCAGTACAGATGTGGGAGCTGGGGCACCTTTGATTGTCCTCACTTTATCTTCAAATGGGTGTAACGTGGCCTTGTTGACTCTGTAGCCCAAGCAGGGTGCCTGGGACTCGCATTTTTCTCTTCTAAGGCATGTCTGCTTTGGGGAAATATCTAGGGACTATGTCCAAGTTCTCTTAAGTTCTCTTTACTGGTCTTGCCTGTTATTAGCACGTCATCCAAATAAATGGTGACCTGAGGTAGACCTTATAAAAAGTGCTCCATCGTCCACTGAAAAATGGTACAGTCTAATGATGCCCCAAATGTCAGTCTCATATAATGGTACAAAGTCAATTGGTTATTATTTGTAGCATATTTCTAGGAATCCTCATCTAATCACATCGCTCATGTCCAGCTTTGTGAAGGACAGCACCCCTCACCAGCTTTGTGTATGCGTCCTCTGCGAGGGATTGGTTACTTATTCAGCCGCGAGAAGCAGTTTACTGTTTGTTTAAAATCCCCACAAAGGCAAACCAACCCGTCGGGCTTCACAATTGGTACGATCAGTGCTGCAAATTCTGCAAGCTGTACTTGTTTGATGATCCCTTCGCTTTTCTGCCTCTATTATTGCAGGTAAGGCAAATGGCACTGGGTGAGTTTTGCAGAATGATGCACTTGCTTCCTACTCAACATGCAAGGTGGCCTTTGCTCCTTTGATAGCCCCTAGATCTTCCTGAAAAGCTTACGGTTATTTAATTAGAGCTTCATTCAGGCAGCCATTTTCTAATCGAAAAATGTTGAGCTAATCAGGGTGAATCTTTCTCAACCAATTTTGCCCCATCAGGCCTGAGCCTTTTACTACTGTCAGTGGTAACTAAAGCAGCTGCTTCTCATAAGAGACTGAACTGAAGTTGCATCCTTAATCTGTAAACCAGTTCCCTGGTATGAGTTCTCAGTCTAGCCAAGGGCTTGCGCAAACTTGAGGATTGGAGTCCAGATGAATTTTGTTACAGACTAGTTCTGCAATCACTGAGTATCGATCTTTTTTAGAGCTGAGTGACCATATAACCAGACATTTATTTTGATCACAAGGCGTGGGGCTGGATGAACACAGCAGGCCAAGCAGCATCATAGGAGCAGGAAAACTTGACGTTTCGGGCCTAGACCCTTCATCAGAAATGGGGGAGGGGAAGAGGGTTCTGAAATAAATAGGGAGAGAGGGGGAGGCGGATGGAGGATGGATAGAGGAGAGGATAGGTGGAGAGGAGGCAGACAAGTCGAAGAGGCGGGGATGGAGCCAGTAAAGGTGAGTATAGGTGGGGGGAGTAGGAGGAGATAGGTCAGTCCAGGGAGGACGGACAGGTCAAGGGGGCGGGGTGATGTTAGTAGATAGGAGATGGGGGTGGGGCTTGAGGTGGGAGGAGGGGATAGGTGAGAGGAAAAACAGGTTAGGGAGGTGGAGATGAGCTGGGCTGGTTTTGGGATGCGGTTGGGGGAGGGGAGATTTTGAAGCTTGTGAAATCCACATTGATACCTGCTCCTATGATGCTGCTTGACCTGCTGTGTTCATCCAGCCCCACGCCTTGTTATCTCGGATTCTCCAACATCTGCAGTACCTTTTATCTCTGATTTATTTTGATTAGTTCTGATTTGGATGTTGCTAAGCAATTTAACTGTTCCAAACTGACTATAGGTGGACCTCCCAGGGTGTGCACTCTCCTGGATATAGGCCTATGAGTTCTCTTACTCAATTCATGCCTAGTAGGACTCTTTTATTGTCTTGAGTCTGGATAGTGGCGGCAACTACAACTGCTTGCCGTCCTGGATCCTGAAGAAAATGTTAACCATTTGGCCGAGCCTTAGCCTTGATTTAGGGTTTTGCTGTGGGCTGACCTAGAGTCACTCTGTTCTGAGTATGTCCTGAGTGAGGCTTTGCAATTGCCTTCACTCAAGTGGGGCTCCCCAAGTTCTGTCGGATTGGTGAGAGTGTCCACTTCCGTTGGCATACCCTGTAACTCACGTGGTCCACTTGCCGCATTTTCTAATGGCAAAATCAGCTATAATCGCCATTGGAAGTCCAGTTGAGCTTCAGTTAATGGGCACTTTTTGCATGGTTACATCAGTAATCCCACTTATGTCACCACTGAAATAACTCCACAAGAGGCTGGTAAGCCGTCACCAAATTACCCTTCATTTACATGTGCTGATTCCTTGACTCTGCTCCAGCTTCCTCAGAACCAGCTGTCAGAAGTGTCAGAGGTTCTGTTCATGTTCTGCTTATGTCTCTCATCTATGGGTCCCTGATTGAACCAGGTTAACAGCCCCAATCAGGCATCTCATATTATATGAAGTCAGAGATAGCAAGAACTGCAGATGGAGTCAGAGACAACACAGTGTGGAGCTGGAGGAATACAGCAGGTCAGACAGCATCAGAGGAGCAGGAAAGTTGATGTTTCGGGTTGGGTCCCTTCTTCAGAAATGGGCTGGTCCCCATTTCTGAAGAAGGGTCCTGACCCGAAACGTCAACTTTCTTGCTTCTATGAGGTCTACTTGGCTGACCTTGTTACAGTCAGTACATATTGTGCCTTTCATATAATAAATGTCCCAGCAAAGGCATCAGATGAGGTTTGATAGTGAGCCATGTCAGGAAATATTTGGACCCGTGAACTAAATCTTGCCAATGTGACAGGTTTGAAAAAACCACCTTAAAGGAAGAGAGAGAAATGTAAGTCTGAGGGAGAAATATTCAGAGCTTAGGCCCTAGGCTGCTGAAAGAATGATCATCTATGTGTTATATTTCTCAAAGCAATTTTGGTAAAGGAAGAAACTTGGGTCAATCTTTGATTGGAATAGCTCCACTCAGAATGAAATGTTACAGATGTACATCTCCTGACTGCACTCAACTCCTGTGTAAGTGCCTTTTTGTAACAAGTCAATATATTTTTGAATCAAATTATTCAGAGATGTTATTATATCCTTCTGGAGCAGGTGAAACTTGAAGCCAAGCCTCCTGGCCCAGAGGTAGGGATACTACCACTGTGTCACAACAGCCATTAGGAGTCCCTTAGCTCTCCATTCTCATTGTCAATGCACTCCACCTGTATGTACTGTACTTAAATTGATATAATTAATATAATATTCCTACCTCAGAGCAGAAGGCACAGATTCTGGTCTGTTTATTCCAGCGGCATGTGATAACATCGCTGAAAAGGTTGAGTTGAAAATAACTACAATTAATGTATTGGTATATTGATGAAAATTCAGAATGTGTGCAGGAGGCCAGAATTGGTGAGCTCAGATTTCTGGTGGGTTCTAGAGCTGGAGCAGGTTAGAGAGAGCGGGAAGGAGCAAGACCTTGGAGGAATTTTGATTCTAAAAGGATTTTTGAAAAAAAAGAACACACCAGGTAATACATTTGCTGGAGAAACAAAAGTTTTGAGGAGCAGGGAGGCGGGTGTTAAAGCAGCAGGTATGGGGTGCAGGGGGTACTTTTTCGTTGATCTTGATCCTGAAATTCATAACCACCTTCTAATCTGAAAGCTGAAAATGCTATTAAGGCAGCATCTGTGGAAAGAAAAACTGAGTTAGGCTAATTCTGGAGAGTTGAGAGCCTATGCTGATACTGTATTTACTTAACATGTTTGAACAGAAAATTCAAAGCCCCACCTTATTGGTCAAATTATGCATTGCCTATCACATAACGAAAAGCATCCATTCATAGCTGGCTTGAATATGTAAGAAAACTGAGTTATGAAACGTCATCAAAGTATAAGAGTTGTGACATGAATTTAATGAGTTGACTTTGAGTTTATTTGAGAACTGAATGTTGAACACATTCATGTGTGTTTATATGAAAAAACATGTTTTTGGGACCTTCTTTAGGTTTATGTCTGGGAGGCTGAAACCTCCTTAGCTTCACTGACAAGGGTGTTGACGATTTAAGGTCTCTCGACTGCCCTCAAAGATCACTTATATTGAACACCAGATGAAAAGCCAGTGCAGTTGTAATTTATCGTCAGTGTTTCCTTCTAAAGAATAATTGTGGAGACTTGGTTCAATCAATATTATAGATTTTTGTTGTTAGATTTTGTAGTCTGCACCATAATGAGAGATATGGGACAGTGTCTGTTTCCTAATAGAAAATAAGGGATGTGTTTCCATGTCGTTGTGGGTTTAAATTCAGAAGTAGAAAATGCTCAGGGAGAAATACTTGTCATTTGCATTACATTAACATTAAAAGAAGTATTCCTGTGGTGGTACTCTGTGAGAATGCAATTCTTTTCACATCTCTCTTCAATTAAAGTGTGCCATTTTAACTTTTAAGATCAATAGTTACACACTTGTTATACTAAGCAAATTGAGTTTTTATTTCTCGAGTAAGTTGAGATTTAAAGTATATTCTTATTAAGAGTGTAGGTGAGCTGGGTCATTTTGCTTCATGCAACTAAGTTTCCAATTCTTTGTGTGGAGATGTCTCAGCACAGATCGGAGAGAAAATTTAGGGATGTCTTGGAGACTGATTTCTCCTCCGATGCTCTTGAGTGGAGGAGGCCGTGGAGCAGATTGCCCCACAGGCCATTGCGCACAAGAAGCGCATGAAAAGGCATAGACAAGATGCAGTATGATAAATATAGATCAGTTTATACCAAAGTTTGCAAAGAATCTTGATCAAAAAAATGACTCAGACTCCCATAACATACTTTGCTGTCAATAAAAGTAACCTGTGGTAGTAAACTTCAGACCAAATTGCTTGCATTTAGTGATATTGAATACCTGATCCAATTTAGTGCTGTTTAATCTTGAATTTTGAGTCAGGATTTTTACTTTGGCAACGGATTATTGCTTGCTGGAAATAATTAATATTCAGGCGCATTTAATCCTTCATGAGACTTTGCTTCCATTTTAAACGGTGACAAATAACTCTATTTCAGCTGACTGAATTATTTGCTAAGCCCTATGGAGACTTGACTACTAGGTTGATTAGGTAAACAGCAGAGCTACAATACTGGGCTGTTGCAGCTATGGAAGTCTCCTTGCAGTTGACTGTTCTATTATTTGTGTTGTGGAGTCATTCTCCACAGGCCTTAATGACCAACCAATCCAAACAAAAAATACTTTCTCTTGATATTTTGTTCAACTAGCAAACTAATTTGAATAGCAAATATTGACATCTAAGGATTAGCATTAGATAATAGTGTAAACGTCATGCCATGATCTATAACTAAATTGTTTGTAATAGTCATCTGAAGCCTGAAATGTAATGATTCTCTGATATTTACTTCCATGAACTTGTTTTTTTAATAATTTATACTGGGGGAGCTAATGGAGAACTTGTTTTCACACACTATGTTCCAGGCACACCATGATGCATTGTAGTGTCTACAATTGCATGCTTAACAACTGTGACTCAATGCTTGGGATGCTTATTGTGTTGTAATCCAAGTTAAATACTTGGTAACGTAGCTATCCAAACAGCTATGTAATTGTAACTCTGGGTATATTTGATATATAAATCATGGATAAAGAAGACTAAATTAATGAATTGAACAAAAAGATCACTTTAAACAAGTATAGACAAATATAAATAAGACAAGAAGTATGCTTCTTATAAATATTATCAAACAAAATTTGACACGGAACTACACAAGATGAAATTGAGACAAGTGACCAAAACTTGGCCAAAATGTGTTCTCAAGGAAGCAAGAGTGATTCGGAGGCAGAGCGGTTTAGGGAGGGAATTTCTGAGCAAAAGACCTAGCCAGATAAAGGCAAAGCCACCTTGGTCTTGGAGTGGTGAAAATCAGGAATGAATGAGATGCTAGAATTGGAGGTGCGAAAAGATCTTCAGGGCCTGTAAGGCTGGGCAAGGTTGGAGAAATTTAAAAACCAAGATGCAAATTATAAAATCCAAGGTATTGCTAGACTGGAATCTAGTTTTGGCTAAAGAACATAAGTCTTAGTCCATTAATTGCATTGGTGTACTCACATTATTCTGCTTGTCAAAGGCTCACATTTTGTTTATACTTAGTTTAGTTCGTGGATATATTCCAGAAATTTGCTAAAAAAGAAACTGAAGACAAACCAGCACCTGTTGGTGTTAGACCAGTAAATTATACTGTGTCAAACTCGTTGAAGCCAAATACCTTTTTAAATAAATATTTATAATCTGAGTTATTAATAGAAAAAATGAAGCAGCTTATTTTAAGTTTTTCAGAGCAAGAACATGAGCTGCTAATGCATAGAAATGGCACATTCTTTCCAAACCCCTGTTTTTAAACAGATATTTTGACTGAAAATTTTATTTTTGAGGATAATCATTGCATCTTTGTAATTTATTTAGCATGGTTTTGATTTCAGATGAATTTATGGGGGACATATTTGTTAAAAATAATTTCTGGAATTGTTCTCCTTTCACTGATTTACAGTGTCCAGAATTTTAAGGTTTTGCAAACACTACACAGTGCAGAAACATGTTTGGATGCAGGAGATAATATTTTTTTAAGATACATTAAAAATTAACATAGCCAGTATTTATACAGAGGGCAACAGGAGTGGTATAATTCCACTAAGAAAAAATTAGGGTAGAAAGTATTAGGGAATGGCACCTGTTTTGAAACTATGTCTTTTACGTGCTCATTAGTATGAGAGACTTGATACAGAAAATGCTGGAAATAATTAGCAGGTCAGCAGTGCCTGTGGAGTTAGAAACTGAGGTCATGCCTCAGGTTATTAATCCTTTCTAGCTCTGATGAAAGGTTCGTCATGGGCCAGCTTTGGAAGTTTTACACCAGCATTTTGTTTTGTCATTTAATTCTGCCTTTTAGTATAGTGTAGACCTTACCTTCCCAAACCTCATTTATTTTCCCTGTCTCAGAACTTGTAACATCTTTAACTTGTTTCAGTTCTAATAAAAGCTCATCAACCTGAAATGTTAATTTTATTTTTGCAGACATTGCACGACCTACTGAGTATTTCCAAAATTTTCTGAATTTACTTCAGATTTTCAGCAACTGCTGTATTTTGCTTTTGACGTACACACAAGGATAATATTGATGAATGGTTTCAGTATGTGCTCTGCAGCTGTACCTTATTATTGCCTTAGCCTTAGTTACAGTGCTGTCAAAGGTACCATTGTCATTGTCAGGTGGCTCCAGGTAAAAGTTGAAGGCTTTATTTTACATAGCATTTGGACAGCATTCGATTACTGCTGCTTAGGAAACCTTCCTGCTCTTTCATTGTGGGAAGGCAAGTCAACATTAAATGACTGGGTTTGTAGAAATTGAGGGGAGGATAAGCAGGATATGCATAAAAACTATTCAAGTGCATAAAGCAGCCCCATCTGGAAGACATCTAACTGAAATGAAGTTGTACAAAACCATTCCGTTGATATTAAAGCTAATTTTTATGGTTCTGACAAGTATGTAATTATGTTCAGTGGTGCTTTTCAGATTTTATCACAGTCAATAAACCGCAGTGGTAATTTCATTCCCATTTGACATATTTACATGGAAACATTTGATTGGAGGAATTAGTAACCCTGAAAGCCTTGATAGATATGTTTTAATGATCTGTGACCTGCGCGGTCCCCTTATCTGTTTGTTATTGCAATAGGGGAGAAGTCGTTTCTGTGTGACCTCTGCGGATTTGCTGGTGGAACACGCCACGCTCTCACCAAACACAGGCGACAGCACACAGGTCAGTCAAAGTCTCCACCTCTTTACTTCAGAACCTACCAGCTAAATAAAGAATTGCATGTGACCTGCCTTGGTAGAAGAAAACACAAAGAGGGATTTCTGTACAATCCAACTGATAATCACTTTGAGGTGAAGTTATTGACACAACAAGTGTTTTGTGGAAGGAGACACACTCAGCCTGCGATTTATTTGATTAACTGATAGAAAAGTGAGAGGAAGGGGAAATAATTATTATAATCCTGCATTTTTTCTGTACAGATCTGTGACAGAGGCGTGGATAATTCTGTAATAAAGTTGATGGACACATAACTCCTTATCTACCTAATTTTGACTGCACACACTCTTTTGTTAGCAACTTTTGCATTATGGTCAGATGATACCCTGCAGTTGCACATACTTTATAAAGTGACTTGAATAATGTAATATAAGGCACACATCAGTATGTTGCCTGTTGTGTTTTCCTGTCTGTCTGCCGTTCTAAACAAGCTATTCATGGAAGAAGTCATGTGACACTTGCAGGGAAAGAAAAAAAGACACTAAAAGTAAGTGTGCAAAATCCACTTTTTTTAAATGTCTCTCTCTCCATTACGCACTGAGTGGAGATTACGCTGTTGACAAGTAACCCACTCAAGTCGCAACTAACATATGTTTGTGCAAGCCAATACAAAGTGTGTAAGATTAATTTGGGCACACGTTAGCTCTCCTGAGTTTTCCTCCAAACCCCACGCACTCCCATATTTCCTGTGCCCCACCATTGTGTTTCAAACACTTCAAAATTGTTCTGGAGTCTCACCCATGAATACTAGATTGATCAAAAGTTTTTGAGAAGATTTGTTGCTCGTGTTGTGGATGAGGTTGTAGACATGCTTGCTGAGCAGGTCTATTTGATTGCAAACATTTTGTCACCCTGCTAGGTAACATCATCAGTGCACTTCTGGTGAAGCGTTGATGTTCTGTCCTGCTTGTTATATGTATGCCTTGGTTTGCTGGCGTGGTTGGCATCACTTCCGGCTCTATTTTTCCGTGGTTTGAATATTGGGTCGCGTTCAATGTGTTTGTTGATGGGACTCTGGTCGGAATGCCAGGCCTCCAGGAATTCCCTGGCATGTCTCTGTTTGGCTTGTGCTATTATGGAGATGTTGTCCCATTCAAATTAGTGTCCTCCTTTGTCAGTGTGTATTGAGACCAGTGAGATTGGTCATGTCTCTTGGTGGCTAATTGGTATTCATCTATCCTTATTGTCAGTTTTCTTCCAGTTTGGCTTATGTAAATGTTTTTCAGCCCTTGCATGGCATTTTGTGTATTACATTAGTTTTATTGGTTTTGGGTATGGGATCTTTTACGCTCGTCAGTAGCTGTCGCAGGGTAATTGTTGGTTTGTGGGCTACCCTGATACCTAGGGGTCTGGGTAGTCTTGTGCTCATCTCTGATGTGTGGTAGGGTGACCAGTCTGTCTGGCCATGTTGTGTCATCTTGTTGTTACAACAGAAACTGAAATACTTAGTTGACAACACTACCCACTCCATCCACTACTCCCAAGAATTTCTCAACATCATCAAGGACACCAGAATAGAAGAGGACGAGATAATGATATCCTTCAACATAACAGCATCATTTACATCCATAAATATCGACCTAGCCAAAGAGACAATTGACACACTGCTGGACAAATCAGGAAGGCACGCACCTCACGACACCAACAGTGTCAACCAGGACAGCACCATGAAACTACTGGATCTGTGCCTCACAACCCACTTCACCTTCAACAACCGTATATTCAAACAAATCAACGGAACACCAATGGGATCCCCAATATGAGGACTGATAGCAGAAGCAGTAATGCAAAGGTTAGAATGGACTGTGCTCCTCACTATCCAACCCAAACTCTGGGTCCGCTATGTAGATGACACCTTCGTGATTATCAAACGCACAAGACTAGAAGAAACCCACTGACACACAAACAACATCCTCACCAGAATAAAATTCACAAAAAAAAAACTGACTACCCTTCCTGGACTTAATGATAGAACATGAGAACAACAGGGGACTCCAGACTGGCGTATACAGAAAGACCACACGTATGGACCAGATACTCGATTACACTAGCAACCACCCCAACACCCATAAACGGAACAGCATCAGGACATTATTCAAATGAGCCAAAACACAATGTAGCAACCCGGAATTGCACAAAGCAGAACAGGAGCACTTATATGGAGTTTTTATAAGGAATGGATACCTAAGAAACACAATCTGCAGTTACCTCCGCAACAGACCACAACAAGAAGAGACAACACTGCCAGATGCACTAGTCACCCTACTGTATATCAGCGACACATCAGAGATGACCACAAGACTACTCAGACCCCTGGGTATCAGAGTATTCCACAAACCAAAAACCACCTTGCGACAGCTACTGAGAAATGTAAAAGATCCCATACCCATAACTAACGTAATATACAAAATACCATGCAAGGACTGTGAGAAACATTACATAGGCCAAACTGGAAGAAAACTGACAATAAGGACATGAACACCAACCACCCACCAAGAGATATGACCAATCTCACTGGTCTCAATATACACAGAAAAAGAAGGACATAAATTCGACTGGGACAACACATCCATAATTGACAAGCCAAACCGAGACATGTAGGGAATTCCTGGAGGCCTGGCATTCCCACCAGAACTCCATCAACAAACACATTGAACTGGACCTGATATACAAACCACTGAAAAACAGAACTGGAAATGATGCCAACCATCCCAGCAAACTGAGGCATATGAATAACAAGCAGGACAGAACACCAATGCTTCACTGGAGATGCACTGATGATGTTACCTAGCAGGATTGTCTGCAATCAAGCACACCAGCTTGGTGAGCATGTCTACAACCTCAGTAGACTGATCTCCAGGACAATGCTGAGAGCAGACACGGGGGAGAAAATCTTCAAAAATATTTAAGGAAAATATTGCGTGTCTTTTAAAAAAAAATCATATTAACACTTTCGTTTATTCATAAATTAAAATCTTGGAAGTGGAGAACAGTGCAATTTAGCTAAAGATGAGGAGCATTCAGTTGGGCACTGAAGAGCCTGTTCATTTTTTAAATTGTTTGCCAAGGAAGGGGACATGAGCCTGGGCGTGGAGGGCAACAATGGAGCCAAAACTGATGTTGAAGTATGAAACTAAACCGAGGTCCTTTTTTCTGATAGGTTTATTTACAGAATACAGCAACACATGCCTCTGCCTCCTGCCTACCAACTCCAGTGTCCCGGCAGTCAAATTTTGTAGGTGTTCGTGACACATAATCAATAAATACCCTTCACCTGTTTATCTTAACTGTAACAGTACAATCAATGTAACATTTAACAAACCAGTGATGGGATATGAGAGGTAATTCAATGAAAGCTCCAGAGTACTTTCAACTGGAGTTCCTACTCGCCCCTCCTAGTGGCACAACAGAGATTTCAAGCTCAACAGAACGTTTTGAGTTTAAACCGGTGTCCCTCGTGTTCTTGTAGTACCAACACATTGTCCTTCCTTTACTGCCCTTCCTCCTATTTCATGTTGAACAGTTTCATCTCCGCGAATAGCAATCAAACAATGCTGGCAAGGAGCCCAAACTGTTGCTCATGAAGACAAAGTCATTTCAACCTGCATAAATAATCAATGTTATAGAAATACCAGAGCTAGGATGGTCTTCTGGACAAATTTTGATATTACTAATGGCTGGGAAAGAATTTCCCATCTTTTTTGGGCTTTTATGTGATTCCTACACTCTTGAGAGGTGGAGTGTTGATATGTTGTGAGATATAAAGTATCTGAATTGTGTGCGACAGGTTGAATGGATCAAGGGATCTTTTCCTGCCCATCATTGTTAGAATTTTTATGTTATTACCGATGTTATAAATGAATGGCAAATGCAACCCAGCATTGAACTGTGACGTGCTGGCCACCTTCTAAACCTCTTGATTCTTGTTCTTTCTTTCAAATTTTTTTTTCTTTCTAAAACTCTACTGATTGAAATATGGAACGATCCGAAATGTGTTCGTTTTATGTGAAACTTAACTAACCAGGTCTGATAAAAGGTTAATCCAGTCGTGACCATTTAATTGAGAGCTGGTACTATATTATGGTGAAAGATGCAAAAATATGCAATCTATGACTTTTAAAACTTCACGCCTTATAATACAAATATCAAAGGATTTTTGAGATTGTGAACATGTACTTTATTTTAAGTACATATGATTGGTCTTCAGACTTGGTCAGTAGGTAAAAGCTTCAAAAATTAAAACTTTGGTAGCATGGTTTTCTAACCCTTACACTCTGATAATTATCAGAGTCTGTCAGAGATAAAAAATAATGAGCGTTTCTTTTGTAGGTGAAAAGCCATTCAAATGTGACCAGTGCAACTTCGCTTCCACAACACAATCTCATCTGACTCGTCACAGACGTGTCCACACAGGAGAGAAACCTTATAAGTGTCCTTGGTGTGATTACAGGTAACAGTTCATTAAACACTAGTTGATGTGAAAAAGATTAAAGGTGATGAGAAAAGGTTTATTCAAATTAAAAATACATTGCCATTTAAGTACATAACCAGCGTCAGTAATTACACATTTAATTAGGAATTGCATTTCTCAAATATTGCATTTTTAAGGGTGTTTGGCAGCCAGTTCATGTCTGTTTAATTTCATTATTTGTTTTCAGAAGATGGTTCAGAGTATTTTTTAATTGCATGTCAAAGTCTGATGTTTAAATGTGGAAAGATAATGACAAGAATGACTTTCTTATTCTTATTTGGCAGAAATTACACTTACGTTTGAAAGAATTTCCTGAACAAGTTACAAATGCTGATTATGTTGAATTTCATAAATTCAGTCAAAGCTGATTGAATGAATAATCTTAACAAGCAACTGCATTAAATTAATCCTTGTGTATATTTTACTCAATTCAGTCTGCACCTGAATGAGAGAAACAAATTAACAGATATTAACTTTCTGTTTTTGAAATGCTCCCTGAACAATTCCATATTTCTGAATTTCCCTATTTTGTTTCAGATATCAAACACGTTCTATGTTTCCTTTACCGAGTTTACCTCTGATACATTTCTTGTTTCCTATTGATTTTCCATGCCTAATAATATCCTCAATATTTGATAAACATGCTTGAATTAAAGATAAATATAAATACACTGCTGCAGCCTTGATAAAAGTATGCACTCTGTCTTTAAAAACGTGATTGCTGCTTTTCGCTTTGTTAGCATTGTTTCAGATCAGAAATATACGGGAGCTAGATCCCAGTTTGGATAAATTGGCTCGAAGACCTGTATTGTTCTCTTACAAGCAGAGATGGGTCTTAAAAGATATATTCAAAATATGAAGGGTTTGGTAGAGTAAATAATGAGGAACTGTTTCCACTGGCAGAAATGTTGATAACAAGAGGACATGGATTTCAGGTAACATTGGGTAATTGAGAAGAAATGATTTCAGCTATGATCTGAAATTCATGAACAGCAGTGATGCTGGATGTAGATTCAATTGTAAATTTCAAAAGAGGACTGGAAAGGAAAAGGTTTGCAAGGGTTTGGGAGCAAGGGAAGATAATGTGCAACTAATTGGAGAGCTAGCACAGAAATGAACGGATGAATTACCTCCTTTTGTGTTGTATAATTCCACATTCAGGTTTAATACAGATAAAATTAGAACACAATTTCAAAACCAATTCTTTTTCCTATTTATTAGCAGTCTTGAAGTGCAGACAAGAGAGTTTTCCTTTACAACAAGAGAGGAGAAAAACTGCAAATGTTGGAAATGACAAAAAGGAAAAGAAAACTTTCATTATCTAGCGCTTTTTGTGACCACTTCTCAAAATGCTTTATACCCAATAAATTACTTTTGAAGTGTAGTTACTCTTGTAAGGTAGGAAACAGAGCAGACAACAAGGTCCCAGAAACAGCAACATGCCGATCTGTTTTTTCTTTTGTGATGTTGGTTGTGCAATAACAGCCAGGACAGTGGATATAACTCCTCTGTTTTTCTTTGGAATTGTGCTATGTGGTCTTTGGTGCCTGCCTAAACAAACACATGATTTAATGTCTCATTGGAAAGGTGGTACCTCCTGCAATGCAGTACTCCCTTAGCTCAGCGCAGAAGTATAATCCTTGGTTTTTGTGGTGAAACTTTGGAGTAGGACTTGAACACGAAACCTTGTGTTCCAAAGACGAGTGTACTGAGCATTGCCACACAATATCTAAAATATAAAGAGAATATATGTTGACAGTATCTGCAAATGGAAAAGACAGATTATTGTAGTTTGTGTTTACATGCATATGAACTGGAAATTGGAGGATTAGCAAATATTTAATGGGACTGAACTAAACAAAAGCTGTAGGGAAGAGAACAGCAAGGAGAATCATGAATCAGGAATAGTGATAGCATTTAATGGATTAGTTCAAGCAAATTTCTTGAAAACCTGAAAGATGAAACTGATGGATAATATGTAAGGATTTTCTCAGAGAGGCAATAAAGAACAGAATAGCATGAAAACAGCTGGGTCAGTGAACATGAGAAGGCAAGAAGCACATAGCAAAAAAGGGGGCAAGAGTCTGGAGTGGCAAGGAGAAGGGAAAATAAAAGCATTAAGGTTAAAAATGCAAAATATTGTCGAAAACCACTGCAAATCCACCTGTATGAGGAAAGAGGTCAGTATTTTAGAACAAAAACAGAAAATTCTGCAAAACACTCAGCAGGTCTTGCAGCATCGGTGGAGATGGAAGTGGAGTTCATGTTTCGAATCCATTATCTTTTAGCAGAATTGGGAAAAATTGGAAATGGTTAAAAGTTTTGAGCATTTGAAAAGGGAGAAGGTGGGAAATAGAACGAAGGGGGGGAAGGTGTTTGATAAGGTGGAGAGTGGGTGAGATGAAATGATAGATGCATTGAGTAATTATCGTGTATTCTCAGTGTAGCTGCTCCCAACCCCACAAGAAGGCTATTCTAGTTAAATGTCATATATCACCCACCCCTGCTTCTCCTTCAATACTGACAGATTTGTTGGGTAGTCCCATTTACATGCTTCTGAGAAACTGGAGAAGAAAATGAAGGCCTAAAGTGGGCCAATTCAGTATCCAAATTCCATAACTGTTAAGTTCCCAGGAGAAAGGTACAATGCTTATTCTAAAAGCTTTCACTGAGTTTGTTTAAAACAGCTTAGAATGTCAAAAACAAACGTACTCGAAATGGAAGAGAGACTTCAAGCCATGAGCCACAGGAATATCTGATCGTATTCACCGAATTACTCAATATTGTTTTGTAAATTTGCCACCTAATCTGCATTTGACTATGCCTATATAGGGGGCCATAAAGAAGGCTTTCATTTTTGAGGCAGTTTTTATGACCTCAGGACTTGCCAAAGGGGGTTTCAAACATTAAGTAATTTTTTTTCTTAATATCACGCCTCTAACACTGCTGCACTGCCTCAGTATCAGAATTTGCAACAGAGGAACAAATGACATGCATGTACCCTTATCCACTCACGAAGGCATGTGCCACTCTTAAAGGAAAGTGCGTGGCAAAAGCAAAATAGAGGATAGTTTGATGGGTATATTTTTAAAAAATCTGTGCAGAACATTAGGAATCTGTCTTCAAAATAATATTTCTTAAAAATTGTAGCATTATCATGGAAATGAAAATATTTTAAAAAGTACCTTTGCACCGCTGTAGTTGCATATATTTTCCTGCTATTGAAATTAGTTTAAACTAGATTTAGGTATTTGCTTATGAAATTACAGAATACAGTGTCATGAAGATATTAACTTGCAGAATTTGTTCAGTGAAGTAAATGATATTCTGTCTGGGAATGCTTAGTTCAGTCACATAGGTTTGGTTAACAGTTTCAGACTGAAATCCCAGTAATTAAAGTCTGTCTGTGTGTGACCATCTGAATACTGCAAATTGAATGTAAAATGAGAAAAGTTATTGCACATTTCAGAAGGATCTTGTTACATGTTTTCCGGAGCTCAGTCCTTACAGCATAGACGTGTGTTCTTGGATTGAATAGTCGTAGGGGAGTGATTTTGTTTCCAACATAGATATCTTGCATCTATCTGTAAGGTGGTATTTCTGCATAGTATCTTATAAAAGCTAATGGGCATTCACCATGTGTAATATTTACTTGTGCTTCATTGTTTATAACCTCGCTAACCAGTGGTTTATATTTTAAGCATCATTCTAGACCGAACACCGCAAGGTACTCTAGTGGTTTAAAGATAAAACCAACCACCATCACCACGTTGTCAAAACAGCAGGCAGTAAATGCCACCTTGATTATGGTTGTCTGCATTCTATGAACAATGTGATTTTTTTAACCACTGTGGTACAATTATCAACTTAGATCCCCAACTTAGAGATATCGCAGCGTTGATATTGGAGCCAGCAATCATAAAGTAAATCTGCGTTTTTGCATGCCATTTGTTGGATGTAAATGTTTGCACCAATTCTTAAGTGTCCTGTTCACTTTTTACTAATTCTGAAGCTGAGAGGTTAAAACACAGGGTAGATGTCTGGTGGAGCCCTATTAATTGGAAGTGCTAACAGTATTGCATAGCTATACATGAATGGCTCCTAAACAATGTTCCTTGCCTCATGTTTAGTTTATAATTTAAAAATACATAATTTTTGAATGGGCGTAAAATATTCATATCTAGGATTTTAAAGACCTACATGAATAAGATGTGGGTTTAAATAATCTAAACTATAAATGAATTATTTTTTGAAAATATTAATTATATGAAAAGAGTTTTTACGTGGGCCAAGAAAGTGCTCTTACTGAAGAGAATGTTAAAAGCAGAATATTGTGCCAGGAGTGATGCAACACAGGGTTTGTTTTGCAAGTGAGGAAGACCCATAATTTATTCATGACACAGGGCACGTTAATCATTATATCTTTATCAGAAGCGAAAAATTCCCAGTATGGCGCAATTATCACTCTCCAATCTTCTGTTTGTTACTTGGACCTTAATTGTTTCCTTTTTGGAACAAAAGACATGATGTGAATTGTTTTTATTTAAACGTTTGATTATTTTCTACATATAAAAGGTTAAACCTCCAACTCTTCTTTTTTGAAGAGTTTGTAATTGTACGTGAAATGCTACTATATTGTTTGTATTAAATTGTAGAAGTAATAGAAGATATTTTCACAAGTATGTAAAGTAATAGACTAGTGTCAAAAACGTATGGCAGTGTTAATGGTTATGTGCATAGGTTGGAAAAAAGCATTTATCAGCATCTTAATATCTAATATGCTTTTCAGAAAGGGAAATCTCATTGCTCAGCTTTGCAAAAAGCAAATAGGTTGTATTGTTTAAAATAACAGTTTATCATTTCCTTTCAAGATGTTGATTTCAACGGTGATTGCTGCTAGGAAGCAGGAGACTTAATTGTTCTCCGTCATATTGTGTGATGTGTTTCATTCTAGAGACACAAATCAAAATGTAACAGTATCTTTTCAGTGGAGAAGCCTGTCCTGTAAATGAATAAGTAAACAATCGTTACAACATGCTTTTGGGAGTAAGCCAAATTGGCCATTTATAACATGGATGGGTTAGAGTGTAATTCTATTTCTCTGTGTTTTGAAACAAAAATTGTCTGTTTGGTACAGAGAAATATTTCCAAGCGCTCTATTTGGTATCGTAGCATTTCCTGCCTTGTGCACCATTACATAGTTTAATCTTGTTAATATCACATTCTACCAAGTGCTGTTTGTTATTGTTGTAGGACAGTGGAGCTGTTGAGTAGAGATCCCAACTTACAGAGGAACATGGCCTTGAGTCCAATAGATTCAGAGAGTGCAGAAGATAAAAGATTGGCTGGGATCTGCTTTATCACTGACAGAATCTTCAGAATGCTAACTAAATTTTACTCTGCTGCTACTTTCACCTGAATGCCTTCAATCGCAACTTCAACGTATATCATATGAAAACAATCACTTATCCTAGTGGATCTGTTTTATTCCCCACTCTCAGCAGGTCCATCCAATCTTGAGCAAACTATCTTAAGCTTTGCATTTGCTGTTATTCCCCCCACTCTTCTCTTCTGTGCTAATTTGGGAAATACAGCATGCTTCAAATCATCAAAGAAAATGGAAAACAATTTAAACGTGCCTTCAGGGTTTAAACTCTGTTAAGTGCCCCTCTCAGCGGCTGAAGGCTACAACAATTCTCTCCTGCCTTTTGTCAAAGCATGGTGTGGCCTCCTGCCAGCTATGTTTAGGATTCTTGGCAATGAGTACAGAAGACCATCTGGAAGAATGAAACGATAACTTAAAGGATGGTAGAAAAGAGCTCAGGAACCTTTAGATGGATGTGATATAGCCAGGAAGCTCAGTGCTGTTAGGAACAGTCAGCACGTTTTTGTTCAACTTCATCTGTACTGCCATAATAGAGCAGTTCTTTTGAGGTTTGTTTATGATTATGATTAGTGTCTCCTCAGGTTTATGAGAACGGACTGTATGTTTTTGGGATTATATCCACTGATTACTATGGAGTATTACACTTGTAAATATTCGAAGCAAAATCTGCTCAGGAATCACTAACATATGCAACAAAATATGCAATTCATTTTTCGCTAAGACAGAGTGTGACTTTGAAGAGAAGGGAGATAGTGAAATGTCATTTGACTAGCAATCCAGCAGCCAGTTGATGTCCTGGGTGTACAGATTCAAATCCCACATTTATTGCTGGTGGAATAAAAATCTAGCATTGAAAACAATTGCAGCAATTTTTTTTAGGGAAGGATATCTGCCATACTTACCTGACTGGCCTACCCATGATTCCAGACCCACAGGAATGTGTTTGACTCTTAACTGCCCTCTGAAATGGCCCAGCAAGCCACTCAGTCCAAATCAATTAGGGATGTCAACAATTGCTCATCTCCCATGCAACATTAAAACTGTAAAAGATGCCATTTGATATCTTTTATGATCATTTCATGATTTCTGTGTTGGACTTCAAGCATTGTTGTAATGATTCAGTCTGTGCCCAATCCTGCACTATTATGTGCAGTTTTTATAGCGTCATAGAGCCATACAGCACAGAATTGTCTCCTAATCTGAGAAAAGATGTTCTGGCTATGAATGAAGTGCAACAAAAGTTTACCAGACTGATTCCTGGGATGATAAAACTGACATATGAAGAGACACTGGATCAGTTAGGCCTATATTCACTGGAGTTTAGAAGAATTAAGGGGGTATCTCATAGTGACCTATAAAATTCCATCAGGACTACACAGGGTGAATGCAGGAGGGATGTTCCTGATGACTGGGGAGTCCAGAACCAGGGGTTACAGTTAAAGGATATTTAAGTAGCCCATTTAAACTGAAATTAGGAAAAATTTCTTCACCCAGAGAGTGGTGAGCCTGTGGAATTCACTGCCACAGAAAGTGTTTGAGGCAAAAACATTGAATGTTTTTAGGAAGGAATTAGATATGGTCCTTAAGATAAAAGGGTATGGGAGAAAGCAGGAATAGGGTATAGAGTAGCATGATCAGCAGTGAACGTATTGTAAGGGAGAGCAGGTTTATGCGCTAAATGCTCCTGGTCCTATCTTTTTATGTTTCTACGTAACAGGATCTGGACAGCAGTCAGATTGGGCTGTGGCAGCTTAAAATATGTGCCACATTTACCGTCAACAATGACCATCTCTAAGAAGAGAGGATCTCAACACCTCACTTCAATATTCTTGAAGAAAATTAATTTTTAGGACTGCAAGAAAGGGGCTGGCTTCCTCTTGCAAAGTGCTAGCATGGAAACAGTGGGCCTAATAACCTACTTCTAGGTTGTAATCATGCTATGATTCAATGGTCTTGCTATTGCTGAATCCCCCAGTATCAATGTACTTGGGAACAAATGACTGCAGATGCTGGAATCTGGCCTAGTAACAACAACAGCTGGAGAACACAGTGGGTCAGACGGCAATCATGGAGAGAGCAAGCTAACATTTCGAGTCGAGATGACTCTTCATCAGAGCTGAAGTAAAGTGTGGAAGGGACAGCATTTATACTATCGTTTGGAGGGGAGGAAGGTTGGGGTGTGTGCTAGTGGAGAAAAGATGTTAATAGTTCAGATTAAGTGATTGGACTGTGAGGATGGCAGAACAATGGTGTGTCTCCAGCCAGACTTGAAAGGGCAGTAACTGGGATGGGATGTACTTGGGGGTTGCCATTAACCAGAATTTTAGCTGAATCTGCCGTACATTACAGATGAGGAAAGGCTGGGTAACCTGCACCCTGACTCCCTAAAACCTGTCCACACATCTTAAGGCACAAGTCAGAAGTGTGATCGAGTATTCCCACTTGCCTGGATGCGTGCAGTTGTAATAACACTCATAAAATTTCAGCACATCCAGGATAAAGCAGTCTGCGAGATTAGCGTCCCTTTCCACCATGTTTATAAACATTTACCCTTTCTACCACCGATGCACCTTGACTGTTTTGTTTACCATCTAGAAGATACATTGTAGAAACTCACCAAGGCTTCCTTTGCAGCAGTTTTTTTTTAAACTCCTGGGATGTGGGCATCTCTGGCTAGGCCAGCATTTATTGTCTAGAGGGCAGTTAAGAGTCAACCACATTTAAAGCCATGCTCTTGTTCAACCCTTGCCTGTAAGAGACAGGAACTAAAAATAAGTAAATTTTTAACATCTCCACCAGTAATTAAGCTCAGTGAAAATGACTGAGTGAGAAGACATTGTTTGGTAGCAACTAAAACTTGTCAGACCATTGAAAATTTTCTCACGCTGAAATGCACAAGCTTTAATCTTTTCTCGGGACTTTATATCCGTCACACAAATACAGCGATGTCATGCTGTTCCACATGTTTCAGCATGATGTCTGTCAGTGAGATATCAAAATATACAGCTTGGGAAGAGCCGAACAACCTGAACAGCAATCTGCAATTTCCATGTTCACAGTGTGCATGCGGACCGGACATTGCTGTCTAATTTATTCGCTTATAGTCTCACTGTAAAAATCTGGACTCATTATTTCTCCACATATTCCCTCTGATTGTCAGAATGTGATATAAAACGAAGATATTTATGAGACATCTTAATGTCTCAGTGTTAATCCATTCTCCCTATTCCCCAGTACCTGTAACGTACCTGTTGTTTCAATTTTAATGTTAGATATCTCGTTATCCACCTGACTGTAGATGGGTGGATAGCTTATTGACCTCAAAGGAACTTTGCACAAAATGTAGAGACAGAAAAAAGTAAGTTTCTTGTCTCCTTTTCATGCCCCAAACGTGACCTTTTAATGAACAAGCTTTTTTTTTACAATTTCGAGCATTGTAAACACATGCTGGCATCACATCTGAAACTAGATTCTGTTCATGCTGCAGTTGTTGCTGTTTTTTCTCAGAAACATAATCTTTGGAAGGTCTTTTCTTTTGTTCCATTTCATGAAAAAACTTTATAAGTTCAGTGTAATTCAGTTCCCCCCCAGTGCTTTGGATGTAAACTAGTAATCCATTAGTTTGTGTATCCTATTTTACAGGCGCCGTGTTCCTGGAGTGGCATTAGATTCAGCTAGAATAGTTGGGTAAACTGGTTTTAGTAATTAAGCATGTGTACTTGATATAGCATGCCAACTAATCTGTTTGCAAACTTCTCAAATATTCCTCAAGGCGATTTTTGAAAATTTTTTGCAGTTGAAGGTTATTGTTCCATTTTTTTATTTTCTTTTTTCACCTCGTTCAGATCTTTGAATTATTTGACGCCATTGGATGTGTATCGGACAAGCTTTTCATTTGTAACAAACTTTCAGGAATGCTTTTAGAGGTGCATTCAGACCAGAATAGCTTTATTTTCCTGCATTAAAAAGCTCATGGTTAAGCTGTGGCTTATTATTGGTATGAGGGTAGAGTATTTTACTATATTCATGCCCAAAGCTTCTGCATTAAATAGGTTGTTTCAAGGAATTAAGATGTTGATTCCTATCTACATTTGGTAGAATTTTATGGAAGCAAAATGCTGCAGAAGCTGGAAATCTGAAATTTGACCAGAAAATGCTAACTGGTCAGCGGGTCAGGCATCGCCCATGCAGAGGGAAATAGAGTTAACATTTCAGGTAACGGATTTTAAACAATTGCAGATCCAGGTTAAATAAAAAAGGAGGTAAGGAAAGAAATAAAGGGATTTGAAAAAGACAAGTTGATTAAATAACAAAAGGGATGATGATGTAAGGCAAAAGGAGATGGCACTGTACAAGTAAAGAAACAAAAGACAGGCCTAGAAGAGGTGTAAAGAGAAAAAGAATTATTACCATCAGTTGCTGACTGAAAAATGAGAACAGTGGTTATGATCTGAAATTGCTGAATTCATTGTCGTATCCAGCTGGCTGTAAAGTATTTAATCAAAAGTTGAGTTGCTATTCCTCAAGCTTCTGTTGAGCTTCATTGAATCAGTGTAGGAAGCCGAGGGCAGAGATATCAGAGTGGGACAGGGCAGAGAATTCAAATGGCAATTTCAAGGTTGCACTTGCCATCTGAACAAAGATGTTCAGTAAAGCAATCACCCAATGTACATTTAGTATCCAATATAGAGCAGACTGCATTGTAACCAGTGACTATAATTTGCTAAATTGCAAGAAGAATAAATAAGTTGTCTGGATTGAATGGTTAAGGCCCCAAATGATGATTGAGAAAGAGATGAGGCGCAGGTGTTGCCAATTCCTGCACATGTATGGAAAGGTGCTGTTGGAAGAGGAGGAGGTGTTAGTGGCGGTTGAGGGGTGGTCAAAATTTCACAGAGAGCAGGTTCGCTTTACATGCTGAAAGAGAAGGGAAAGATGTGCTTGTTGTTTGTATCATGCTAGAGAGGCAGAGGGTGATCTATTGAATGTGGAGGATGGTGGAGAGGAAGGGGAGACATGGGGATCCCTGTCATGGTTCTGTGCAAAAGAGCAAGAAATGATGCAGATATAACGGAGGGACTGCCAACCATTGTGGTGAGCATATCCCTAGCTGAGGAAAAAGGTCAAGTTTTCAGAAGCCTTGTTACGGACCGTTGCAACATCAGAACAGCTGTGACAGAGATAAGGAAGCTGGGAAAACAAAATTGGGTCCTTTGAAAATGTGGGGTGGGAGGATATATAGTCAAGGTAGCTGTCAGAGTCATTGACCTATTGTAAAAACTAGTTCACAGCCTACTCTTGAAAAAGAAAGTCAGAAATCAAGGAAGGGAAGGGAAGAGTTGAAGGAGGACCATGTGAATGTGAAACAAAGATGCAAAATTGGAATCAAATAAAATTTTGTAGCTCAGAACTAGAGCAGGAAACCGCACTAGTATAGTCACTGATGTAGAGAAGAAGGAGTTGAGGGAGAGGGACTTTAGTGATTGGGAACAAAGGATATTTCGCAGAAAGGCAGCTGTAGCTAGAACCCATACAGATTCCCACAGCAATGTCTTTTGTTTGGAGGAGGGGTCAGCGCAGAAGAAGCTGTTTAAAAATAGAACAAGTTCAGCCAGACATATTAAGGTGGTGGTGGATGGAGATTGTTGGACATCCACAGAAGCAAGAAGTAGAGAGCTGTCAGACCATCCTAGTGGGCACAGAGACATACAGACATTGGATGAAAAGGAAATGCTTAAGGAGAGGAAACTGTTTCATTGATGAGGCGAGTAGAAGTTAGCCTAATCATAGAGTATCCACAAAACATTCTTTTCTTATCTTGAGAATCATGACCATACTTTGAGTAGATCACCTAAACATTTTTGCATGTTCATTGAATCCTAGCCACTCAACTTATCCATTAGCCTTCTGTGATTCATGTATAAGGGTGCTCGGGTACTTTTGAATACCAAGTTTCACGATCTTTCTCCATTCAAATATGTTCCTCACCTCCTATCAAAGTGGATATTCACCCTTCTCCATTTTATATTTTCTCTGCACCTTGCCCATTCGCTAGATCTGTCCACACCCCTTGACAAGGTTTTGCATCCTCCTCTCAGCTTACATACCTGTTTAATTTTATCCTGTCAGCTAACTTGGATGCATTATACTTGTCTGCTCGGCTGAGTCATTGATATGTGTTGCAAGTAGTATTTTTTCATATGTGTTTACAGTTATAGGCTTTAATTAAAAATTATATGCAAAGATAGAAGAGTCTAATAACTTCTAAGCAAAGCTTCAGTTAAGATATTTATTAACTTTCATGTTTTGTTGGAAGGTCTAGTGTACAAATTGGTTAGATTGAGGTAACTTGTTTAGAATCCCTACATTGTGAAAACAGGCCATTTGGCCTAACAAGTCCATGCCAACACTTTGAAGAATATCCCACCCAGACTGTCACCCCTACTGTATCCCTGTAACCTTGCATTTTCCATGGATAATCCACCTAACTTCTACATCCCTGGACGCTAAGGGCAATTTAGCATAGCCAATCCACCTAACCTGCACACCTTAGGACTGTGGGAGGAAACCAGAGCACTCAGAGTCATATATAGCATAGCCAGAATATAACCTGCCATTATCATACAGTCCATCTAGTCAAGATTGGTAAAGATTTTGATATATTTTGAGTAGATTTTTGAGATTGAAGTCTGTCAGACAAAACACCAAATAAAAATGTGTTTAGTTTTCAATAAAAGCAATGCACCATATCTTGGCAAGAAAAAGCACGTGGAAACACTTAAACCAATATTTGAGTGATATATTAAACAAACAAATTTATGAACCATGACATGTACACATATTCATTTTATATTAGATATCTTGAAAGCAACGGGTGAAATTGCATTCTGCTTATTAGTAACAAACATAACAACACATGCATGTAAAATTCCTCTGTCTGCTATTAATGAACGTAACAGGCAAAGAAATTGCACATTAATGCCTTAGTTACTAATACTGTAAAGCAGAATGCAAAACACAGGTTTTAGTTTATTAGTCTTGGAACTCACTTGTGACAATCCAACAGCATCTCATTGCCTTTTTCAGAACTGTAACACTTAAAAATATTCATATTTATATTGCATCTTGTGTGAGTTTGCCTGCACAATCACTCACTATGGTTGCTGTCACCAGCCTCTTTTAGGGTAGGAATCTACAGGACCCACTTGGACTGATGTGGTAGAGGAAAGCCACTTTCTCGTCTAATGAGAAGAGGCTGTTATCTTTAACCATATGCAACTTATTGTATTTTAGCAACTCAGTGCAAGTTACCTTGTTTTGATAAACATTATTTGAGGACCTAGAATTTGATCCTTTGAGACTCTAAGCTGTTTTCTCATTAATTCTATACGATCTCATCATAGTGGGCCTATGGCACTACTCCTTTTTAACCCCTTCGGACACTTACTCATGTTCAACCCACCAAGCTTTTTTCCCTATTATTAATATTACACATTTTTAGAGACAAAATTAGGGATTACAACAACAGAGTTAGAATCTCAGGGAAGTTAAACTCCCAGTAAACTGTTGAGTTTGGCTGAAAGTGCATTGGACCCAAAGTCTTGCCACTGTTCATTTCACAGTGTATTGATGCAATGAGACTTTTCCATGATTGAATTTGCTTTTATGCAAGATGAGATAGGACAGTTTGGTAGCTGGGTTTGTAATCTATTATGCTGTTTTCTATGCTTGGTCTGAAGTGTGCATGTTTCTTTCCTTGCCTTTATAGATAACAGCATCAAAGGCAATGCTGGCTTGAAAAGCACCTGCAAAATAAACTTAGCTAAACATAAGTAGTGTAGTAGCATAATTAAGAATGCTGCCAAACATGTGATTAATCTCTCCAAGCCTGCGCTCTCTGAAAACTTTGAAGTTGTTCTCACTCTGCTGAATACCATCTCCTTCATTACCAGCTATTTCACCATAACAAAGTATTCGCTAAGGATGTTCGAGGCCCAGAATGCAAACCTAGCAGATCTGGTACATGCATATGTGAAACACCTAATGACTTGTCAGATTTTCATCTGCAGTGTGAGTGTCCAGTCATGTTGCATAGTCTCAAAGCAAACTCTGGTATCAGTGTATGTAAATTACAACAAAGGAGGGTGGAATAATGATATTCGACAAATGTGCCTGCAATCCACGTTGCCCAAGGATGTTTTCATGTTCATCATTATCAGACCTGCCATTACATAGGACCACACAACACTCTGGCAAGTTGCAGACGTGCTTTTTAGACTTCCATAAAGGTTGTAATTAGCCTGGTAATATACATAATAGGATTTGTCTTCATGGCTCACCTTGTTCACACATTTCTGGGTTACCCAAGACACAGAAAAGTGATACAGAGATAGTAGAAACTGCTGATGTTAGAGAATCTGAGATAACAAGGTGTACAGCTGGATGAACACAGCAGGCCAAGCCTGAAGAAGGGTCTCGACCCGAAATGTCAGCATTCCTGCTCCTCTGATGCTGCTAGGCCTGCTGTGTTCATCCAGCTCTACACAAAAAAGTGACCTCTTTTGAGCCCAATTTTGTTTATGACTGGCTGCGCGCAACATGAATTGGCCACAAGGTTGAGTTAACTGTTGAAACCAATGTTAGACAACTTTTCTGTGTGCACTGAAGGATTCCTTTTGTGAAAATCATGTAAGACTGACATACTGAGAGAAAAAGTGTTTTCATGTGCTCCTTTGATATTGCTAGCTTCTTTACCAATATAGCACTCTAGAAAGCCATTTGCACAATGTCACTATGTCATTGGCAAACTTGAGATGTCACCAGTGTCCGTCTGAATCTAACTTTATTGAACTCATGAACTTCGCAACTCGTATATTTTCGATTTTTATGACATCATGTACACCCATTATATAGCATTACCATTGCATTCCTCTAGGCACAGCTGTTGTTCACATCTTTTTTTAGTCACAATGCAAAGCACATTTTTGATGGCTTGACTGAAAACCTCCCAATGCCTCCCCATTCTTTGATATGTAGGTGATGCATTTCTAGTTTTTGAATCCACAGCTGCATCAAAGAATTTCTTTACACAGCTTAATAAACTTTGTTCTGCAGTCTAACTTGCCATTGAAATGGAGCAATCAAACAAGTTCCCTTTCATCAATGTATTAGTTGAGTTCCCTACTATGACCAAAAACCTATGTTTGCTGATCACTTTTAATGGCCTCATGAATAGGGTCCTAGCCATCTGCTCACCATATAAACTTGATGCTGAGATAGGGTGTATTAAAACTGTCTTGTGTGAGATTGGCTATCCTGATCAAATTATCACTTGCTATATATCATACAAACTCATGAATGGAGCTATATCTACTACTTTTGGCCCTGAATGTGCCCAGTCTAACGCAAATTATCCTGCAAGGGGAAGTTGTCTCAAAAGTTTGAACAACAGGTGAAGCTAACAGTGTCACACTATTCCTTTTGTAATAAACCCACTAGTAGTTCTTTCCACTGACAGGGTGCTGCCATCAAACCAAAACAATGTTTGCTTAGCATACAGATGATTAATGTTCTGTACGAGTTTCTGTGCTCATGTCATGCCCAGTATGTGGGCTGTATCAAACAAGAGATCCCGTGGACGATTTGCAGTGAACAGCATGCTGATCATGCTTAACCAGGTTGTGCTTGTAAGCCTAAAAACACTTTGTCTGAAATTAGATGTGATTCTGCTCTGGGTCAACATTTAATAAATAATCTGGACTAGCCTGAGAATTACATCAATTAGTCAGGTTTGTGGGATGATGCACTTGTGCACACTCTAAGTTACACGTATCAACATGCAGGACCCTGTTGTATGTAGGCAAAACAAATTTGTACATCAATTTCATACTTTTCAAAAGTGGTAATGGAGACAGCCAATCTCTTTTACATCCCTGTGGCAACACCCTGACCAATCAGATTCGTATCTGCCTGGTCTGAGAAGCAAGATTGACAGTTAAATGTTCCTGCTGCATCTCCATGCCAGAAATGACCCTACCAATGAGCATGGCATTTGCTTCTCATGATGTCTAAATTGGTGGCCTTTTCTTCAAGTCTCTTACTCTTGGTGAATGCAAGATGAAGTTTCAACTTCTGGCCTCCTATTAACAGTGTTTATACATCTGTGAATGTTTCTCACTTGGCATTGTCTCTGTCACTGTTGCTGAGGATTCTTTGTAGGAAGATGAGGAAATGAAATTTCATGTTTGAACTTGCCTCTTCTGATTCATCTCCGTATCTTTCATCAGACTTAACTTTGTCATTATTATTTGTACACCAATTGATGTTACACTCTGTATCACTTCTACAGAAGTTGCATAAAAGCTCAAGTGTGATATGCTTGGCTTTCTGGTTTGCATCGTTTGCTTCCAATCCTTGTTGATTGGAATAGAGTCTGCACTCTATTCAGTGTCAATCACAGCGGAAAACATTTCTGCAAAACCTGTATTATCCATCTTCTTTACAGCATGAAACCAATTTCTGATACCAATGTTTCTAATATTAATGGATTCTACCTTTTGTTTTAGTTTATCTTGCATTCAGGGAGCCCTATGAAATGGTCTGTCTGTTGTTCTTTGACTTATTGTTCCATGACTGGCTGTTCCTGTATCTGTCTTTTTATTTTAACCATAACTGGTTTGACTGTTTCCGCCATTTGAAGAAGACTGAGGTCAAGAACTACATTCGTACTCGAGTAAAAATTCTTAGTTGTGAAGTATGTTTAAGTTTTTTTCTATTGTCAGATGCCCCAAATTTTGGAGCCTTGCTTGGACCATACTTTTAAGCTTGTGTGCTGTCGACAACGCATTTTAACCATGGTTCACTATCCAGTAATATACTAACATTTAACCTTGTATCAAGACTGCCTGTACCTGCTAGGTTTCCTTGCTCCTCAGCACTGACAATAATCGTTAGTATCTGTTGTCTGGACTACTCACTGTACTAGTTTCTCACATGTGTCTTTTGTGGTTTTGTGCCTTACAAACTGAAGAAACAGGTTCTGCTGATCTCCTGCAATAAGTTTGATCTTCATTCTTTTGGGATTGATCCGTGCTGCTTCTGGACTTAACTTCACAAACCATCTGAACGGTTCATCCTAGAGCCAAATCTTCTTTTGACTAAGAATTGCTGCTGAGTTTTTGACAGATTTATCAAATAACAATTCTGCCTCTTATGAAGTCTGACTTTAAGTCACCGTTGTTGCAGTTGTCTACTAATCTGTACAGGTTTAATAAAATTATCTAAGGATTTCTGCACTTGACTTATTTCTTTGAGGTTAAAGTAATTGTCAAAGGCTTTCAGTACGTCTTCAAAAGCCTCTTGATTCTTGTGCATTTTGGCAAGTCATAACATCAATAGCTACACTCTCAATTGTATATGGAAGTATTCAGATTCTCACTTATTATCTAATTTGGAAGTAATTCAGTATTTTAAAATTTGTTTTATCCAAGATATCCAACGCTTGTGTTTTATTTGGCCAACTTCTAAAATCAAATTTTCCTAGCAATATTATTTCTGATACCGTGTCTTCTAATGTGATCATTTATTTTCCTTGCTTAAAAAGTCTTTTAATTTTGCACTAGTGGCAATGCTGTTTGCAAATTTTATGAGTTTAATTTTGTTATTTGTGGCCTGAATAAATGATTCCCATTTAGCTACTTTACTAAATGTATCCTGCTGCCTATGCATTTAATAATGATTTCTGCTTTCATGGCCTTTCTTTTCTGGCAGATTCCTCCTGTCTGTGATGCTAATAATTTTCTTCATTTTTTTTGCTTAATGATTCTCAGTGTCTATTGTACAATAAATGCTTCCTACCTGTTCTATGATTTTAACAATGGATCTCCTGTCTTTTCTGCAGCCTTATAAGGTCCTCCAACTTTTCTTTGGTTAGGCGGTATCTGTTTCAGCTTTGAATGTGTCCTTTTATTGATTAAATTCTGCCTGCGTTACTGCAATGTTCTGGGGTGAGCACCCTCATTTTGAATTGCAGGTATAGCCCTTGATTTCCCTTCCCAGCTGTGCCTTGTGGTGTCTGCCCATGATGTTCAATATGAGTAGTAAGTACTTCCCTTCACTTTTAGTATTTCCAGCCTGTATTCTGTTCCATATGTAAAAGTTTTCTCTTGGCCAGTAAGGATTTCAACTTTACTCACAGATCTTCTGATGTCTATTCACTGTCCAGCCGAACTCCATCTTGGGACTCCTTCGAATCACCAGGACCCGAAGCAATCTGTAAGAAGAGTCACAGAACCCGAAATGTTAACTCTGGTTTCTCTCCACAGATGCTGCCAGGCCGGCTGAGTTTCTCCCTTAATTTCTGTTTTTGTATCAGATTTCCAGCATCCGCAGTTCTACGGTGATTTTTTTTACTGTGACCTGTAGGAATGACTGAGACTCCAAATCCAAGCAGGTCCTAATTCTGCTTGTGCAGTATATTTCTTACCAGGTCTGAAATGTGTTTTCCATTGGCAGTAGATTCTAGCTTGTTGAATCTTGCCATGAGGTTCTCTTCTGAAAGCATCTTCAATGTTTATCTCTTTCTGCTGCTAACTGTCTGCATGAGCAAGATTCTTTCAGCCTTGTCTGAAGAAATCTTCAGACTTTCTCTACTCCCAACAATGTTATGAAGCAGCTAAATGAATTTACACTGTTGCATATCATATGAACAGTTCTTACTGCAGGCCATTCTGTTTTGAAGCTGTCTGTGATATTGCTGACCATGGGGTAGGTTCGTTGCCACCATTCCTTTTTCAGATAGGAGTTTGCAGGGCAATTTGATCTGCTGTGAATAGAAGAAATCCACTTTCTAATCGAATGAAAAGAAGCTGTTGTCCAAAATAAGATTCAGTGAGCAACTAAGTACAAGTTACACTGACGTGATGGGCATTGTCACATAGACTTGAGGAGAGCCTGGATGGTAGGTCTTACTCATTAGTGATTCTAAATTGTTCTCCCTCCAAATCTGCATGACATCACATGTGAGTGGTGCTTAAGGCACTCTTCAATATGAACACTTTAAGACACTTACACCCTTATACAACACCTTGCACAATCTGCACCAGACATGTTCAACAACCAATGTAGTACTTTTGAAGAGTCACCATTGTTGTAGGAAACACAACAGACAAATTGTGTATACCATGTTGTCACAAACTGGACTGAGATAATGACCAGACAATCTATTTTTATTAAATGTTGGTTGAGGGATAAATATTGACCAGGATATCAGGGATACAGCCTGCTCTTCTTTCAGATTGAACCATGCGATCTTCTGCGTGCACATGAGAGGGCAGATTTTATATTTCATCTGAAAGGTAGCAATTCGGCCGGTGCAGCACACTCTGTATACTGCATTGGAGTGTTAGCCTAGATTTCTCTGCTTAAATTTCAGAACTTTCAGGCACCGGTACTACCCACTAGGACACAGCATACAGCATAAATGCCATAGCAATCAAAGCAACTTCCCCAAAAATTTAGCAAGGTAACCACAGCTTAACTTCAAAATGGTCAGTCTAAATGTGATTTGTTTGTTTTTTTTTTAGAAGCTAGTTGACGGTTTTGGACTTGTTTCTAAAGAAAATTCTTTGCAGAATTCCATACAACAAACCGATTTCTTTTCACTGTGCTCGTCGAAATGGTGTTCTCACTTTGTGAAAAAATGATTTCACTTTCCAATGAGCATTGAACCACAGCACAAAACTGCAACTATAAACTGACAATCTCATCCAGATAAATTGTAGGGATTGTTAGTCAGGAAAATGGCTAGTATGGAAATTAGAAATGTCACAAGCTTTGGTTTTGAAATGTTCTGCAACTTCTACCTGCTCAACCACTTTTAATACTAATTTAAATGCAAAATGGGGGTAAATGTTTAATCTTGGATAATTTTACTATGTTCTGTTTTTCTCTTCATGTTTCCTCTGTTGGAACCAGCTTATAAGAATCTGCACATTGGGTAGTAATTTCTGAAAGACTTAAGATCTGCTAAGCCCTCTGAGCTTAGCATGAGCTCAATATCTTAGATGCATGTGACTCCATCTTGTAATATTTGAATGCTCAGCAACTCACCAAGGCTGTTTCAGCTGACCAAGAAGGACAAGAGCCTGCAGATTCCTGAGAACATCAGAACTTGCAACTTCTCCTCCCAAACCTCATCGAACTATAGCGCCATTCATTCACCATTGCTGGGCAAAATACTGGAACTCCCTTCCTAACGGCACTCATTACCATAACATGTGAGAGCAGAGTTAGGCCATTCGGCCCATCAAGTCTGCTTCACCATTCAATTGTGGCTGACATGTTTCTCAACCCCATTCTCCTGTCTTCTCCTGCAGCTCTTGATCCCTCACCAATCAAGAACCTATCTGCCTTAAATACAATCGATCACTTGGCTTCCACAGCCTTCTGTGGCAATGAGTTTCACAGAGTCACCACCCCCTTGCTGAAGAAATTCCTCCTCACCTCAGTTCTAAAGGGTTGCTATTTTCTCGAGAGCAATAAATTTTGGTGTTGCCATGAAGCCCAAATCCTATGGAATAATTTTTAAAGTGATTTGACCCTGGAATTTTTGCAAATCAAAACCTATTCTTATTGCTTTTGAAGTCATTGAATGTGAAAGCTTAGATTTTAATATTAAGATGCTTAATAAGAGGTTGGAGTTCAATTTTCATGAAGAATTTAATTCTGCAAATTCAGTCACTTGAAAGAAGACCATGGAATGTGGAACTCAGTAGTAGGAGGAGGTGGTGACATGATGGCATTGTCGTTGGATTAGATTCATGAACACCTGTCTCATGTTTTGAGCGTATATATTCAAACCCATCATGGCAGATGGTGGAATTTGAATTGAATAAAGTTAAAAGCTAGCCTAATGGTGACCATGTAACCATTGTTCATTGTTGTAAAATCCTATCCGGCTCACTAATGTCCTTTAAGGGAGGAAATCTGCAATTATTAAATAGTCTGGCCTACATGTGACTCCAAACCGACAGCAATGTCATTGACTTTTCTAGGCATTAAATTCTGACTTAGCAGTTACACCCATGTTCCATGAATTAATATTTTAAAAAATGAAAGAGGGGCTTCTGTTATGTTATGTCTTTCATGGCTCAATGATATTGCAAAGCACTTTTCATTAAACCTTTTAAGTGTAGTCATTGCTATATTGTAGGAAACATGGCAGGCAACTTGTGCACAGCAAGCCACCACAAACAGCAATGTAATAATGGCCAGATCAACTGGGTATTTTTTTCAATGATGCTGACAGAGTGATAAACGTTGGCTAGGAGGTGGAACTGAACTGCCCTGTCATGTTTGAAACAGTGGATCTTTAACCAGAGAGCAAATGGGTCCTAGATGAATATTTCATCTGAAAGACTAGACTTCGGACACACATTATGCGCCTCAATTACTCTCTAACAATGAGTTCCACATTTTTAGCACTGTTCAGGTAAAGAGGTTTCTTCTGAATTTCCTGTTGAAGTTAATAGCAGTTGTTATATTGACAGTCTTCAGGGCTGTCTTGAGAAGGCCTGCCTGGAGTGAATCTTGAACCCATGACTATCTGACATAGCAGCGAGTGTGCAATGAGCTAATGTAAATAAAAGTTTATAAAATCCCAACTGGTTCCTTCATAGATAGGTAGGGGGCAAAGGTTCCCAATCTGTACATGGCACCAAATGGCATGTTTATTTCTTAAACACCATTGGTATCTTGGGTTAGGCAATAAATGCTGCATTGTCAATGTTACCCCCATCAAAAGGACACAATTAAACAAAAATTAGTCCTCTCCAGCCTTACCTGTTGCTGCTATACAAACCATGTCCAGTTTACCCGATTATGTGCCTGGCTGTGCCACTAAGCCATTGCCTCTCTCAGACACCCACACAGCTGTCTATCTTCTTTCACCTCCCGACATCTTTGCCTATTATTTGCACATAAGAAAGGTACATTTCAGATCATTTTACTAGAGATAATATGCCAAAAAAGTCTATTCTTGATATAACACCACACATTTTCATTGTCCATGTCTTGTCAAATTCCAAAATGCTTCTGGCATATTGCCTACTGTAGCACACAAGAACTCTTGATGTATTAATAAATCAAAAGATACAACTCATGACATCAATTTAATGAATGAAGTTTTGTTTTTAATTTCTTTTTCTGTCTGCTTGTTTTCTTCCAAACCAATAAATATTTAATTTTAGGTTGAAATGAATAATTTGATTAAAGTTGATAGGAGAATTGAATTACTATAAATTTTTGCACATTTTTAAGATGTTGCATAGAATGTAAAGCACAAAAATTGTCCAGCCAGTCCAGCATTTATGCTCTGCTTGATACGCTTGCTGTCTTTCTTTATCTAAGCCTATTACTGTCTTCCTTTCTTCTCCATTGTCTACCTAGATATCCTTAAATGCATTGGTTCTATATACCCAACTACTCCCAAATTTAGTGCTGATGCAGAAGGCTGAGAGAATTTCAATGGAAGAGGTTACAAGATTAAAAGTAGTGATGAAATAGTGAGTTCCACATTCTCACCACTCTTTGGGTAAAGAGGTTTTTTGTAAATTTCCTATTGAATTTATTAGTGATTATGTTATTTGACAGCCTGCAGTTGCCATCTGCCCACAAGTTGAAGCACTTTGTCTATGTTTACCTGTATAAATTTAAAGAGTTCTATTGGGTTATGTGTCTGGTGCCTGTTTTCTTGTGAAAAGTGCTACAGCCTATTCTGGAAAATCTTTGACCTTTCTGTTTCATCATACAAAAACAGAACTCAAATAAATTTTTGTATGTTTCCCTGCCCCAGCCATATTAGTGTTCTGAAGTGGATGGCAATACTGATGTGATGAATTATGTTATGCAACTACTTCAATTAATTTGGTAGGAAAAGTTCAATGAGCTGCATTGTCAGCAGATCAGCAGTAAGTGAGATAGTCAGGAGAAATATTTCAGACTTTTAATTCATCAAGTATTAACACAAAGCAGCCGGGAATGAACTTGTAGAAGAGACTTAAATGACAAATTAATTTCAACACAGGTAAATGTGAGACATTATATTTTGGTAGAAAAAGTAAGGAAATCATATATTTCATGGAAAATAAGAATTTAAGTAGGATAGAAAAGAATGGATCTGGGAGTGCTAATACACAAAACATTAAAAGTAGCAATGCAGCTTACCTAGACTCTTTTTTTCGAAAAATTGCAAATTAAGCCCTAGAATTTATTTAATTGAAAAGTAGAGAAGGTGTTAAATTTGTGTTATGCCTTGCTTGCAAAGGCTTAGTTATTATAAAAATAATGTGGGATACTTAAGAAGCTGGAAAAAGAGAATTACAATGATGGCCCTCAAACTGCAAATTTCTTTCAGCACAGCTTAGTAGGAAAGTTGCTGCCCTGTGCACCAATTTTAATTGTCCCTACCCATCAGCTTTCTCTTGTAACCTGTTTCATTGACATTCTCCCAGCTTCTGCGTCAATTTGTCGCTGTCCAGCTGGTCATATCCATATTTCACCACATGCCTTTAAATTACATGTAGTTTTCAGTATCTAAGTTGCTAGCTGTAAGTATTAGAATGAATGACAGACTGTGCCTCCATCATCACTGTCTTCTTGCTGTTCTTCCAGTTTGGCCAGGTTGCACTTGCGTGTCTGGAAAGAGAAAGGCCTAAGGGCCCAGTTGTGGTGTGGGAAATGAGAGAAATTAAAAGATGGATGTTTACACCATCTGTAACAGGGAAAGTAGGATTTCTTAAAAATTATTTCATAAGTTGGCGAGGCCAGTGTTTGTTTCCCATTTCTAACTGGGCTTAAACTGACCTGTTTGCCAGCTCACTTCAGAGGGAAGTGACAGTCAACCACATTACTATGGGTTTGGGGTCACACATAAGCTAGACCAGTTTAAGAATAACAGAATTCCTTACTAAAAACTGGGTGTGTTAGACTGGTTTTATGACAATAAATGATTATTTTATGGCCGCCATTTCCCAAGTTAGCTTTATATTCCAAATTTTATGAACTAATGCCATGATGAAATTTCAGTCAGTGTCAAATGGGCCTCTTCATTACTAGTCCAGTGACATTACCACTATGTCACTGCCCCCTCCCAAAAATGTAAGGATGAGGATTAGGTATGAGGGTGTAACCTTCAACCTCACCACTGGCAATGGGGTTAGCAGTTGATCATTCTGTAATGGTCAGCACTGACTCCTCCATAGGACTCAGGACAGTGAGCACACCACTAGTTAGCTCCTGCTGGCTCTGATTGTGTGCTCCCTTTCCTCCAAGAGACATGTCAGTGTGTCAGTTTCTTGCAATCTGTCTCAATCATGTGACTACCATTGCCTTATAGCTGTCGGCGTGTGCAGGCTGTGGGGTGAGGGTGTGGTAGAATTAATGTTAGTTATGTATCATGATTGATAGAAATTGTTGGCAGGAGGATATTATATATATGAAGGTAAGGAGTGTCTACATCTAGTGGTACAGTGGTATGATCTGATATTTGAGGATGCATTTGCTAGTTTTGATCGCAGATTGTTGTAGAATTGACCCCACCTTCATGGACTCTTGATATTGACCTTGATGGCTATCTGCTGCACTGCCTTTTGGGCATATGTCTGCAGAATCTTCTTCCCTCCTGTGGATAAAGGACAACTCTTCCACTATGCCTCCAGTGCAACCTACAAAGATCCTGTTGTCTGCTGTCTCCCCTGTTCTTCCATTCTTTACTGTTTCTTAATTATGCATGACTGCCTGAACTGGACACATTACGCATCTTTAAGAGGGGCAGGCTAAATTTAAGCGGTGCTCAGAAGTTACCGTTTTTGGCCTATTGCTAGGACATACTCCAAGTGAACGGTGTGGTTGGTGCTGATTGCATAGTGCCATCATTGTAATGAGCAGTAACATGAAGTTGATGTGTTGGCTGCATTTTAACCAGTGGATATGGGTTAATTGTCTAGTGGCATCTCCACAGGCATTTTGTTCTTTTAAAAATAATAGCACTTAGGTCAACCACGTCCTCTCGGTTATAATTGGAACACATTTTGGAGACACTTTGTGGACTTTCTTCCCACTAGATGGCATTTCACATTCATCAGTATTTGAGTGTGGGATTAGTTGGTTGGGAGTGATGTGCCTGGCTGATTGCCCCACTGTGATTTATGTTAAAACTGTTATTATTCTCAGCTGCTGCTTTGTGTAATGTTACCAATTTTTTCCTCTTCAGTAATCTATCATTCCTAAAGAAACCAAAATATAATCTACCTTGGCTGCATTCAAAATCAAAATTATCAACAAGATCAGAATTCATTATATTGATCCTTAAATTTTGACTGTTACGAGTACGTTGCCCCAAATAGTCAAGGAATGTTAGTTACTTGATGTGCCAGGCGAGTTGTTGCTGTATAGTGAAAATTAATATTGCTTTTGCTCACACGGGCAGTAGCCTGTTTTTATTTCATGCCAAGAAAGGTGATGAGGACTAGTAATTGTATGTTATGTTGTCCATGAACATCTGCCTGAAGACTGTTGCAGCAGTTCATCTATCACGTAGGTACTGTATTTTTCTTTTTTTTTTTCCCCTTTCCACCTTAATCCATCCCTAGTGCTGTCCTGTAGTAAGGTTTTGACGGGACTATCCCTGGGCAGGGGCTCACATTAATCAGCCCCCTTGTTCAACATTCTGGCTGACATAATTACAACCTGCGTACAGCAGTTATTCAAGTCGAGTCCTTGTCACTCGTGGTGCAAAAACTACACAGCTCAGATCCCCAAGGAGATTTCCTTATCACACAGAACAAGGGCTCACAGGAGTTGAAGAGAATAGAAATGGGGAAATGTCTGTTGGGAACGTTGTACAATCTGTTTAAAAAAAAAAAAGACATTTGTACGGGGTCCAAGGGACAAAAGATGAGCATTGTGCAAGTTTCTGAAACTGTATGGGACATTTTTAAATGACGGCATTCGATTTTTATGAAGCAGCCATGTATTATTAAGCTGTATTTCAGAAAGTCTCTTTTATTTCTTTGCAATCATTCCACAGAATCCTTTCTAAAAATTATGAAGTTGTACTTTTCTGGATTTCTGTAGATGTGTGCATATGTTTTAGCAGAGATTATATGAAAGAATACCTAAAGATTAAAGAAAAATACTGGTTACAAGCTGGCCACAAAAAAATCAATGCTTCAAGAGTTTTAAAAAAATCACAATGAAGGCACAAAGCAATTTTACTATCATGTTAATTCCAACGGCGTATGAGGAAATAATGCTTTTGCATCTCCCAGGTTCATAATTTGCATCCTATGTGTTTTACAAATCATAAGATCAATTTGTTTTCCTGCCAGTCTGTACATTATGGATATATTTCTTATTAGGTTGAACTAGTGCAGCTGACAATATTGCCCCAATTTGTTTTGTGAATTTCGAGCAAAATCAACTACCATATGATAGTTTACTGGGTGAAATGAGCCATGGAATCCGGTTGTGCTATTTTTTACGTCTGCTATGTTTCTAGTGGTTACATTCAATGTTTACATTCATGAGATTTTGTTTTGTTTTGTAGTTATGTTGTCATTTTAATACTGTTTTTCTCCTATTTCATCGTCTGAATCCATTTTACTGTGTCTTTATTTTACTAATCTACTTACTGTTCTGCATTACCAATCTGCCACAGGCCATTGTACTGCTGTATTCAAGGTCTCTGAGCATGAATGAAAATCAACCATTTTTTAAAACTCATTTTACTTCTGATGAGAAAGAAGCTGAGTAAGCTTTCTTACAGTCCTTTCCAACTAGAATACCTTACTGAAGACTGAAGCTGTAAAGTTCCCAGTGGGCTAGTCTCATGCAGCTTATAATGTTGCTAAGGAGAGTGTCTGTGCTTTGCTTCCAGTTCAACCTGCAGCATCACCTTTGCTGACCTTCGTCCTCTCCTGCAGTTATCAAGTTGCTCTTTTAGGTAATGAAGGCAGCAGCAGTTTATCTCTTTCTGTTTTTGGGAATGCAAGATAACAAGATTATCCACTCTTCCAAGTGCACTTTTTTTTTCAAACACAAGTGCAGCTTATCATTGTATACCTTTAACATGCTAGTATATATGAAAATATAGGTGTGGCAGATTTTTCATGTAGATCAACAAAAAGAGATCAATAATAGATATGAAATTGCCTCTTATTATGGGAGCAAGAGGAGGCCATTTAGCCCTTGAGCCTTTTCCATCATTTGGTGAAATTATGGCTGACCTGCAACCTAACTCCACAAATCCACCTCTGCACCACATTCCTTAATACCTTTGGACAATAGAAATCTATCAACTTCAGGCAAAAAAATTTATAATGGATCTAGCATTGTTTGTCATTTGTAGAAAGGAGTTCCAAATTCCTGCCAACCTTTGTGGAACTGTTCCCTAATTTCACTCCTGAAAAGTCGGGCTCGAATTTTTAGTCATTGTCCCCTATTGCTAGATGTTTCTCTCTATCTACCCCATCTGTTCCCTTTAACATCTGAGGAAATGTTATCAAATCATTCCTTAACCTTCTAAATTACAGAGAATATGGCTCTAATTTGTGTAATTTCTTCTCATAATCTAACCCTAGGAGGCTTCTGTTAAATCTACTTGCAATCCCTAGAAGGCTGTATCCTTCCTACAGCCTGGTGTCTAGAATTAATCACAATACCTTGATTACTTTGCATTGCAGTGAGGGTGATTTATGTTTCAGGGGTAAGCTTCAACTCCTGCACTGTCTTGGATTTCATAAAAGCCAAATCTTGCATTTTCCTTTCCTTCCAATGTTTTTCAGGTATTGCCATTAATTAGGCATGGTCCATTTATTCTCTAAATCTAACTTACCCAAAATTCTGATGCCTGACACCTAACTCGCACCAAGTTCTGTTCACCTATCACCTCTCTGCTCATGTCCCTACACAGACTCCTAAATTGTAGCAGAGTAACAATTTTAAAATTGGCATGCATGTATTCAAATCACTTCATAGCCTTGCGGTTTGCGATACACCATCAATTAAGGCTGGTAAGTGGTTAATTACCCATTATTTATATACCTCAATTTGCCACCAGCCTGACTAAGTACCTTTGGACTTGGAAGTTGAGGCAGTCTGCCTGGTGGGTTGGTGTGGGGGCAGGAGGTCTATATGCCCCAATCTAGGGGAAATTGGGGACCCATATGGGTAGCAAAGATGTGGCCGTTGACAGCTACCACCCTGTTCTTACCTCTACCCCAACCCCCGCCCCCCCCCCCCCCCCCCCAGCTGTGACTACACCACCCTGTATTGCCTAGAGGCTGCCGACCAGCCATGGAACTAAATTGGTTGATAAGCCTGCTCCTCACCACTGAAGTGCCTGATTGACACCTAATCCAAGGGACTTTCTCTTTGGTGGAGACAGCATCCTTAAAGATGTCCATGCCTAAACTTTGCCTACAAAAATTTGGAACTTCCAGCAGTTATCTCTATATTAGTTAATGCTCATGAAGCCAGACGTACTGAGGATTTCCAGCAATATTTGTTGTTACTTCTGGTTTCTAGTAATGATGTTATTTGCCTTTGAAGTACCATCAGAGGTGCTGTACAAAGCATTAATCATTAACATATATAAACATTTATTTAATTACCCCTTTCCACTGCCATCTCATCCGTACACACTTATGTTATCTGTCACATGCATGATCTTTGAAGTTCTCTCCTTCCTTTTTTTTTAATCTCTGTTCTTTTCAGTGCTTTGTTCTAGTTTTGTTCCTTAACAGCCCTTTGAATTGCTTTGGGACATTTTGCAAGCCTTAGCTAATTCAGCAGGTGCAAGGGAACAGAAGCAGGGAATATTGTCATAGTGAAACGAATACGGAAATTTGCTGGAAAGGCTCAGCATAAACTGAGGGAATTCTAAGGAAAAGTCATTGAACCCAAAACGTTAACTCTGATTTCTCTCCACAGATGCTGCCAGACCTGCTGAGCCTTAACAGCAATTTTGGTTTTTATTGTGATAGTAAAAGATGGGTTGGAGGAGTGGTTGAACTATCTTCTTGTATGGCTGGGAAAAAAGCTTGTAAGAGCAACAACGTATCTGCAAGTTTACATCACTATACTCCACCATTTTGAGGGAGGGTATTTGGCACAGAACCTTTTTAACGAAAGACTAGATACATAGAACCAAAAGACACAACAAGGCAAAAGTATAAAAAATTAGATACTTAATACAATTTAATCAATTTCATACAGGATTATTCCAGGGATGCGCAAAATACCTAGATTGATCGTCTATGCATGAATACCATTAAAGAGAAATTTTAATTTATTATTACATTTTTAAAATTTATATTTTATTGTATTTCCTCTGTGATTCAGATTTAGAAAACGGAAACAGAATTTATAAGTGCTGGTGTCTCAGAGGCTTCTGTTTATATTGGAACTTTACCCTTAAATATTGTAGCATGTAATATTTGATTGTTTACTTTTAAAACACTTAAAATAGTATTTTCTTTCATTTTTAAAAAGAACATCTATCTTGAAAAATGTACTTGTCTTTTTAAATTTATTTAACTTGCATTTAGATCTGAAATTAGTGTGTTGTTCCAACAAAGCATGTGGATGAATTAACATCTTGAAATGGTCCCAGTAGATCAAAAGGTCAAGTATTTGTGACTTCAGATTCAGAAGGTTGAATCTCGGGAGTACCTGACATGTCAGGTTGCTTACTATATTGGATAGTTCCCAACTTAGCCACTGGGTGGAGGTTCAGACATGAAGGAGGTTTGACTATGACAGCAATCATAGCGAGGGTTCAGGACATGCAGCATCCTCATTTTGGACGGAAGAAATTGTCTGGTGAGAGAACAAAATGGGAGTGTAGGATTGAAGCAGAACTATGTTTAAATATTCAATCACTCTTCCTATTTTTTTTCTCTCCTTAAAAAAGGAGCCCTCCTTTTTATAGTTTTGCATCCAATGATTATTCTTGAAGAATATGTTGATATGCAAATTGTTACTTTCACTGCCAATGTTTCATTCACTCTTTAATGACCTCTTTTATGAGGCTTTCAGGTTCGATATGATATATGCAAACCTAATCATGCCTAATTGTTGCAATACCACTAGCCTAATAGTCAACATGATGGTTATTTAGGTAACTTAAATACAATAATTGCCGTCCTCCTTTTGCTTCAGTTCTCACTTCCTGTTGGATTCTCTCGGTTGAATTGTTATAGTTTATACTTACATTTTAATGGACTGTTTTTATTAAAGATTATAAACGCTAAATCATCTATAAAATGGAAATTAAAACACTATGGCTACAGTTTAAAAAGTGCTGATAGTAATTCAGTGTTTTTTTGGGGAAAAAAAATTAGGTCAAACTGTGCTGAGAACATCCGCAAGCATATCCTACACACAGGCAAACATGAGGGAGTACAAATGTACAACTGCCCAAAGTGTGAGTATGGAACCAATACTCCATTGGAATTTCGCAATCATCTCAAAGAGCATCATCCAGATATTGAGAATCCAGATCTGGCATATTTGCATGCAGGTAAGACTCAACATTATTTAGACTTCAAATTCTCTTTTTTTTCTCTGGACTGCTTTATTGATAGCCACAGTACAGACTTGTAGGGTTGCCAATTCTGTTTGGACATTTTCTACCTGGAGGTTTTCAATATGTGACCTTCCTATAACTAACCTCAGCCCAAATGGCCTTTTTACAATTAATAAATAGAAATGCTCAAAAGAAAGTGAGGATAAAAACACACTTGCACATTCAGAATTTCACAATTTTTTTTTCCTCATTTAGGTTTTGAAATAACTCTACAGAGTCCAGTATCCCACCACCAAGTCACCTTTTATTTAGACATGGGGAGTCCTTGACACTCTTTCAGTTCTCTCAGAGCCAGCTTTCAAAGTGAAAAGAACCCCTGACACTCCTGTTTATATCTGTAAGCCAGGACTCCCTGATTGGACCAGATTAACAGTCCCAATCAAGGAACTCATATTCTGTAAGGTTCACCTTATTACAACTACTACACGTCTATTTGGAACAGTGTTCAGGAAATTAACTGTCACTTCCAGTAGACTCCAGGACACTCCTGGAGAATTGGCGACCTTACACAAGTGGCATGCATGCAACGTATCAGATTATGTCATGATTTTAAAGCGAATGAAATGGTCATGAATTTACAAAATGGTTCCACCAGATGACCTGTGTACTCTTGCTTCCAATCTGACAAACCTGGGGAAAAGCCTTGGGATCCAATTATGCTGAGTTGTATTAATTTTCAAGATCAGTATTTTCGTATGGCCTCTTCTTTATTTATATTTTGTGTATTGTCATGACAGCAAAGGACATTTTATATTGGCAACATTAGCAGAAGAGTTTAGTCGTCCTAATGCAACAAGAGGGCAAAAGGGCATAGTCTCAAGATTAGAGCGAGCAGATTTAGGACTGAATGGAGAAGGAATTTCTTCACCCAGAATGTGCAATTCCTTGCCCAGTGAAGTAGTTGACGCTACTTCAGTAAACGTTTTTAAAGCTAAGGTAGATTTTTTTTTGAACAATAAAGGAATTAAGGGATACGGTGAGAGTACAGGTAAGTGGATCTGAGTCCACGAAAAGATCAGCCATGATCTTATTGAATGGTGAAGCAGGCTCGAAGGGCCGTATGGCCTACTCCTGCTCTTAGCTCTTATGTTCTTATGATGAATTTAATACTGACAAGTAATAACTGTAATTTTTTTTCACAAAAGGAAAGAATATGCTAATCCTTTGAAAGCAAAACTTAAGTTTTTCTTCCTAAACTGACCAGGGCTTAACTGGAGGTTAAGGATTCTAAAAAGTGTTTATATTTTACGAAGTAGGGCAATGTGAGCTTAAGAAGGGCTTCTAATTTTACAAAACAGGGAAAAGATTATTTAAGAGCATTAATAAATAACTTTATGAAATTAACATACTAGTAGAATATGTCAGAGTTCAGAGCTCCAAATGTTCTTTCTGTCTCTGTCTCTCTCATTGTCTCTCTCTGTCTGTTGCATTCTTTCCCTATTATCCTCTATGATTTTTCAGGACAAAAACCTTGAACTAGCTATCATCTCATTCCCCAGTTTCCTAGCTGAGTGAAATTAACTCCATTGTCCCTGAAATAATTTTAAACCTGTTATTTATATTGGATTTGTCCATATAGTTCTACTGTATTATATGTATGAGATCAAAAATTGCAACTACTATTTGCCAAAGTCTACCATCCAGTAGGTTGGGGCAGGGAACCCACACTGTGTCATATATGGAGGTCTTCTCATATCAAGGCAACAATCAGGTTTGTCATGCTGCACTGAAGTGCTAGTCTGCTGCACTATTAAATCGTAATGACTATCAATTGTGTCACTGTGGTAAAGTCTGGGTTAGCAGCAGCCACTTCTCCACAGTAAAAGCAAGTTATAATGGAAGAAAGAGAGAACTTCCACTCTTGCAGTGCCTAGGACGATCTCAAGGCATCTCAATGGTTTACAGCCAATTAAGTAATTCTAATGTGTAATGGCTGTTGTAATATCGGGAAATGTGGCAGTCAGCGTGGCACAGCAAAGCCCCCACAAGCCATTAGATATTGATGATCAGGCAATCAGCTTCAGGGTTGTTTTCTAGCTGTGGTGGAATACCTATTTCTTCAAACGTTAGGTAGAGCAGTTTTGCATTTGTGATATCACTTCCCCAATCGTAAATGATCTGCAACTGCTCCCATTTACTCTGTAGCCTGGAAACTAAAGATGGGATCACCAATACCTAGAGGACAGTATCTCACCCATTATCTGTGTCCTTCAACTGAATAGTAAATGTGCAATAAGGTGAATAAAGAATAGCAGAAAATAATACAGTTACAACAATGACAAATAACAAAACTAAAAGTAACTGAAGGATCCGTTCATCAGATCACATCAGAGGCAATTTTCTGTAACAAATGTGAAGGGAACAGGTTTGTGCAATGACACATGTTTAATTAGTATTATGGTAAAAGTTTGTCTGGGTGGGGAAGAGTGATCATAATATATTAATAACAAGTTTAAAAGTGATGTGGTTAAGCCTGAAACTAGGGTTTTAAATTTAAACAGATTCAGTTCAGAAATATGGAGGTTGAATTGGCTGAGGTAGTTTGGGAAATTTGGACATGAGGAATGTGGGATCAGCTATGATCCTACTGAATGACAGAGCAGGATCAAGGGGCTAAACGATCTACCCCTGTTCCTATTTCTTACGGTCTTATAGACTTAACTTAGTTTAAAAGATATGATAACAACACAGTGACAAACATTTAAACAATTCCTATTTCTCAGTGAATATACACTCTTCTAAGAAATAAAACATTGTTGGGGAAATGGCACAATCATAGTTAACCAGTGAAGTTAAAGATAACATTAGATTATAATAAATTTACAATTTTGTCAAGAAAAGTACAAAGTCTAGAGATTGGGAGGGTTTTACAAATTAACAAAGGATGTCCCAAGAAATTGATAGAGGAATAAAATAGCATTGGAGTTAATTGGCAAAAAGTATAGAAACAAATTGTAAGAGCTTTTCCAAGTACATAAAAAAGGAAGAGAGTGGTAAAAGTGAATGTGTGTCCCTTGGGAACAAAAATTGAGGAACTTAATATGATGGCTAAGGAAATTGTAGAGATTTTAAATAGGTGTTTTTCTAAGGACACAATAACAGAACAAATAGGGAACCAAAAGCCAAACGGAGAGGAGGAAGTTAAAATAATTAACATTAGCATGGAAAAGTGTTGAAAAAAATAATAGAATTAAAAGTTGTCAAATTATATTGATTTGATGGCCTATAACATAGTGCTTTGCAAAAGGTGATTGCACAGATGCTGGTTTCATTGTATTGTTCATCTAGACTGCCTCAGAGTCTAGAACAGACTCCGTGGATCGGAAGATAGCAATGTAATCGTGTTCTTCAAAACAGGAGGGAGAGAGAACATAGAGAACTACAAGCCAATTAACTTGACATCGGGAACAGGGAAAATGCTGGACTTGGTATTATGAAGACTCTTGTAGGATTATTTGTTAAATCTTTTGGAGATTTTTTGAAGGTGTCACAGGGAGAATAGCTAAGGAAAAGCAAGTAGCTATGATATTTTCATTTTCAGGAGATATGCAGAGGAGGCCACTACACAAGATTAGGGTTCGTGCGATCAGAAGTAATATGTTGTAATGAATTGAAGATGGTTTAACAATGGAAAATAGACAGTAGAAATAAACAGGCCATTTTTAGATGTCAGGCTGAAATTAGTAGAGTGTTGCAAGGTTCAGGACTCAGCTATTTACAATCTTTACAAATGCCTTAAACTAGATGACTGATTTTATTCTATCCAAAATTGCTGATGAGACAACGCTAGGTAGGAAAGTAAGCTGTGAGAACTAGACACAAAGGCTGTAAAGTGTTAGGAATTGGTCAATGATTGGGTAATAGGTGGCAGATTGACTGTAATGCGGTGCTTATAATTTCAGTTGTGCACTTTGGTAGAAGGAATGAGTAAATGTTTTCTTTATGGAAGATACAAGATATTCGGTAGTGGAAGATACAAGATATTCGTTGATATTCAGTAGGGTTTGGGGATCCTTTTACACAATCATAAGTTTAGCAAGCAGTCAAGAATGTATGTGGTTTGTAAATATGTAAGAGTCTTGAAATATCAGAAAAAGGAAATTTTGCTCCAATTGTGTTTGACATCAGTGAGATCACATGTAACGTTGTGCATTGTTTGGTTGTTCTTACCTGAGGAAGCAGATACCTGGGAGGGGGTTACAACAAAGCTCACTTGATTGATTCATGAATAAGAAGTCTGTCCTATAGGAAGAAACTGAGCATAATGGTCCTATATTCCCTGGAGTTTAGAAGAAAAGAAAGTGATCTCATGAAAGTATCTAAAATTCTTAGAGGCCTTAAAGTCTGTTTACTTGCAGAGTTTACAACTGTGGATCATAATATAAGGGACCAGCACTTTGGACAGGGACGAAGAGACATTTCCTCAATCATATGTGTATTTTTGGAATTTTCTACTCCAAAAGGCTATGGATACTCAGTTGATGAGTTTATTCAAACCTGGGAATGATCAATTTTTGGACACCAAAGGGAGCAAGATTTAAGGACTAGAAAATGTAGTTAATGTAGAAGTTGTCATCCTATTCAAAGGTGGAGTGGTCTTGATTAACCATGAACCTTCTGCACCATTTGCTAATGTCCTTAATCTATGGTGTACGTCTTCCCCCTTTACATATTGTACTACCATTTCTGAGAAATATTCAACCAAAAATATTTCCTTCAAACTCAAAGCTTTGTTACTTCCTGGCTATGCTGTCAGTTCAGACAGGCTAGTTTCTTCAAAGATAAAAATTTAGTTTTCTCTTTGAGTATCAGAATGATTGACAGCTTGTTGCACATGTCTGTCAAAAAAATCAGTTTATAGTATGCGCCTTAGATAAAATATGCACTTAGAAAAATGCTTTGAACTCTTGGGGAACTAAAGTAAGTGCTAGTGTTGCACCAACTGCTTGTCGTTCTGTCTACATTGAAATAAAGCTTTAGAGTTGTTGCACGAAAACTGGTTAAACCCACAAAATTAGAATGTGTATCATACAAGGCAGACTTATCACTTTTTTAATCTCATGTTTTCTCTTGTAATCTTTATTCTAGCACATTCTCCTTTCCATTCAGATGCCCCCACATCCTCACCACAGATTTGTCCTTGGTATTTCATCCCATGCCCCGCCTCCTGCCTGTCCACCAAGACCCCTAATCATGATGAAAATGCCGTATGCAAGAAATTTGACAGCAAAAGAAAGTTGCTGTTCATATGAAAGGAGTGTGATACTACAAATTCCTTCGTTCTGTTTACAAGTTTTAATAAATTTGGAATACACTAGAATGGGTGCTGAAACAACAGTATTTGCACATGTCAATAATGACAACTGGGGTACAATTTGATAAATTAAGACCTGGGCAACATTTCTCAGTTCGCAAGGAATGCATCCCTGTAAAGCTACACTGAAGGGCACTAATTAACTAGGGATGAGATCGGATGTCCTGCCTTGGAGATCTGCTGGTCAGTCAGATTGCCAGGCTGCTCCCTAGTTTCAACAGCACTAGTGATCAGGGTAGGGACCATTTGAAATGCTCAGATTCTAATTCTTAAAGCCCAGGACCAGATAAGAAAAGGGACAGAGGTCTTGGTGGGGATGGAAGGTGAAAGCTGAGGGGATGTTTTAGATCTTGATGGATATGCTGGAGGCGGAGAATGGGAGGGAACGCCTTCAGGCATAGATCTGCGGTGAAGCATCTAAGTGGCAAGGAGAAGTTGCTAAAGAAAAGACAAACCCATTCAATTTTTCTTCATAGGTGGAAGTTTTCAGTTGTTTGCGCGCTGTAACAAATTAACATTGCAAGGATTGCTCTGAACTGATATGTGAAATGAAATCTTCACAACCCAAGACAAACTGAGTACAAAAGACTGACCTTTTGAGGTGAAGTTGTGCTACTACTTTCACTCATATCATTGAAAGTGTTGTGCAAACATTATAGTAAATGTCATACATTAATAGTAGCCCAATTTTGACTCTTTGCAAGAGAATGGGTTTTAATTAGTTCAGATCAGGCCTTCATTTGTTAATATGTAACTGATATTATTTGCTGGATTGCAAAAATGTAGTCAGTCGTATTGTACTTAAATTGTTGGAATGTAGACCTTTTTTATTCACTCATGGGGTATAGGCATGCATTACCTGTTCCTAGATGCCCTTGAGAACTTGGGGGTGAACTGTCTTCTTGAATTGCTGTAGTCCATGCGCTGTAGTTAGACCCACACTAATGTCAGGGATGGAATTCCAGGATTTTGACCCAGTGCCATTAAAGGAATGGTGATATATTTCCAAGTCAGGATGGTGAGCAGCTTGAAGGGGAGCTTGCTGATGGTGGTATTCCCAGTCGAGGGAGAATGGTACACAGTAATCAACAGGAGGTTTGCTTGCTCTTGTTTGACTGATGCCATGAGACTCCATGGTGTCTGGAGTCAATATTGAGCACTCCCAGCACAACACCCTCCCCACTGGATACCAAGATGCTGCTGCTTCTGCTGGGCTGGGTCCACTGGTGAGACAGGACATATCTAGTGACAGGGGCAACTGGGACATTGTCAGGTATGATGCTGTGAGTAAGACTGTCAGCCTGTTGCTTGATTAATCTGTGAGACAGTTCTCCCAATTTTGGCACCAGCAGCCATATGTTAGTAAGGAGAACTTCGCAGGTTTTGCCGATGTCGTTTCCAGTGTCATCGTCAATGCTGGGTCATCTGTCTGCTTTCGTTTCTTCTTTGAGACTTTGTAACAAGTAACTGAGTGGCAGTTGAGTCATCCACATTGCTGTCGGTCTGGAGTGACATGTAGGCCAGACTAGGTAAGGATCGCAGATTTCCTTCTCTGAAATCAGATGGGTTTTTCTGACAATATGTTAATTCCAGATATTTATTAAATTCAAATTCCACCATCTGCTATGGTGAGATTCAAACTTGGGTCCCCAGAACAAAATTGGATCTCTGGATTAATAGACCAGTGATAATACAACTAGATCATCACCTTCCCTGAACTGCAGGTATCTGTTATTCTAGAATTACCTTGTTTCAATTTGCACAAATTTACCCAAGGCAGCATTTCTCAGATGGCCAGACATGTTGAAAGAAAATGCTTTACTGACGGCAGCACCACTGTCAGCATGAAATGGCTGGAGGCAGGACTTCTGTCCCTCACTCTGGAGAAAGCCCTACCTCAGAATTACTGGTCCAATTTGATTGGCCGGTCGGTCCATAGACCGAACAGTGCCATCAGGAACATGACTCCTATCAGAATTAAATCCAGCCCAGTGTTCATCCCTGGATGCCTAATTTGGGTAACCTAGCAGGCGATCCTGACCATCAGCTCCTCCTCCTCTTCAGAACTAAGATTGTGAAGAAGCAACCCTTAAGTGATCATTAATTAGGTTATTGGTTGGAAGGTAGGAAGCTAAGAAGGTAGAATGCAACCTCAAAGATTATACCAGCACATCACCTGCAAAGTTCCTTGAGGGGTCCTGTAAAAGTATGTCCCAGGGTCCAGTACTTTGATCACCAAAACCCCCAAGTTAAAATACTACATAGATTGTTACCACTATATTTCCAGATTACAAGGAACTGGCTGACCTGCCATTGAACGTAAACTCAAATAATCAGTATCTTCTATATATTTTGTATGGAAACAATGCTTCCCTTTGATAATTTTTTCAAGATATGAAGTCAACTGCATTCCCATTGTATTGTTACCATGCACCTAAAGAAATAACTTGCATTTATGTAGCAACCTTCATGTCTTAAGGACATTCTCAATTGCTTTCAGCCTGTGACATTTATCTTTGAAGTATAGTCATTGCTGTAACATGGGAAACTAATGTAGTTCTGTATTACCTACTTAAAAGACATTGGCATAATTCCAAATTGCAGGCTGATAGTAACGTTTTCCCTCATGTGTGTATCTTTTTGTAACTTTAAGTGTAATCCTGAAATATTAATGTTAAAGTGGGAGATTTGATTAATGCCACAACACTGGGACAGTTTTATCATGCAGCTGAAATTCTTCTTGCGTGACATGCATTGCCATTTTTGTAAAAAGTAATTAATATTGAATCTTTGCTAATCTACATTGATTATCTAATCAATCATTGATTCTTAGTTTAAAAAATGCAATGTATCACTGGCTTTTTATTGTATAAGTTGACAGGAGTTGATAAAGTATCAGTATAGGAAGTGTCAGAAAAGGTTAATATTTATTGATTTTGCTTGCATTAAAACCATTGTGGGTTTTGCTATTTGAGATGTATGGCCAGAAACTTTGGAGCATAATGCAGTTTCCTGTATGATGGTTATGCAAGCAGCAGTTTTCTTGTGACTTATTGCGGCATTGAAGCTAGGGAAGTAAAGAAAAAGGATGACAGATCCTTAATAATAAAAAAAAAGGTTACGAAATCCAGACCACCTGGGAACTGATTTTAAAATGCTGAAATGAAGCACAAGTGTACCATTTAAAAGCTGAATAACCCCTGGCATTGCAAGTGTGAGTCACATTTAGTCTTTTCATCCACTTAACTAGGTGCTATTGATTTGCTGAGGAGGGTAAGCAGGTGATAGCTGAAGTTGTGCACAGTAAAGGAGTGTTTCTTCAACAAAGGAAAATTGGTGATAGAATTAGCAAGCCAACTCCATTGGATATCAAGATTGAAAAGGATTCTGTTAGCTAAAATGAACATTTGTGTGCAGGTTATTTTTTTTCTCTAAGGTATGCAGTCTTCTGCCTGGAAGCGTGAACCTCTTGCTTTAACTGCAAAGTGTAGATGGGACAATGAGGAGAGCACTGCAGCCTTTTCATTTATCTCTATCACCATACAGCTGTCAAAAGGGCGCAGCCAGTAACTAATGTCAAGGTTTGCATACAGTAGCAAAGATGCACACACACACATACAACCCCCTCCTCCCCTAAAAAGTACACACAAGAAACAACCAAGCCCTTAGCTACTTTTTTTTGAAGCTGTAAGGACATGGGCTAAAAGACATTGGCAAATATACAGAATGAAATTTCACCTTCTCTGACCGGTATAATATGTCCCACCTTAAAGAATTACATCAGCACCTCTATTGATGTCTTCCTCTCACACGGTATAAGGTATGTCATGAAGGAAAAATGTTCCAAAATCACTTTGTCTCATTCAAATAATTATGAAATATTGCAATATTATTATCTTTTTATTGTCAGGAACTGTGCAGGTTCAGTCAATGATGATAAGAGTTGAGGGGTGAAAATAGGCATAAATATGTGTAATTAAAATCATTGGTAATAACATAAAGCTTAGAATTCATATAAATCTATGGTTCTATATTTGATACCTGCAAACAGTGCACATAAGCAGTTAGATTGCAAAATGAAATTTTACTTTCTCAGGAACTTGTCTTGTGCAATTTTCTATTGTCTTACTGCTGTTATGTGTGTAATTTAATGTAAATAATTTAATGATACTTTTCAATTGTTACATGTAAAATACATTCAATTTCTGATTGCTTATTTTCAGCCTCCCAAATTCCACAATAACAATGAATTGCAAGCATATAGGATCTTTAACACAGTGAAACATCCAAAGGTACCATACCCAAATAAAGTCTGACAGAATTTCATTCATCTATGTTCATCATTCATCCATTCCCGGCAACGTCCTGGTAAATCTTTTCTGAACCCTCTCCGTTTTAATTATATCCTTCCCGTAACAGGGTGACCAGAACTGCACACACTACTCCAGAAGGGGCCTCACCAACTTCCTGTACAACCTCGAGGATGTCCCAACTCCTGTGGTCAGGGGTCTGAGCATTGAAGGCAAGCGTGCTAAACACCACCTTGTCTACCTGCGATTCAAATTTAAAAGAATTACGTACCTGAATTCTTAGGGGTCTCCATTCTGCAACACAACCCAAGGCCCTACCATTAACTGTATAAGTTCTATCCTTGTTTATATTACCAAAATGCAACACCTCACATTTACCAAGTTAATCTCAATCTGCCACTCTTCAGCCCATTCACCCAATTCATCAAGATCTCTTTGTAATCTTCAATAATCTTCTTCACTGTCCACTATACCACCAATCTTGCTGGTTTCTGCAAACTTACTAACCATGCCTCCTATGTTCGCATCCAAATCATTAACATAAATGACAAACAAAAGTAGACCCAGTACCGATCCCAATGGAACACCACTGATCAGAGGTCTCCAATCTGAAAAATAGCCCTCCACCACCACCATAAAACAATTTTGTATCCAATTGGCAAGGTCACCCTGAATCCCATGTGATCTAACTTTATTAATTAGTCTATCATGCAGACCCTTGTCAAAGGCTTTACTAAAGTCCAAGTAAACACCTACCGCTCTGCCCTCATTAATCTTTTTGATTACTTCATTTAAAAAAACCAATAAAGTTTGAGAGATGCGATTTTCCTCGCAAAAAATCATGCTGACTATCCCTAATCAATTCTTGCTTCCCCAAATGCATGTGAATCCTATCTTTCAGAATCACCTCCAACAACCACCACTAATGTCAGACTGACAAGTCTATGGTTTCCAAACTTCTCCTTCCAGCTTTTTTTAAATGATTGCACAACATTAGCATCCACCAATCCTTCACCTGTTTTATAGTTGGTACAAGTATTTCTGCTATGGGCCTCAGAATTTTCCCTCTGACTTTCCACAACATCTTTGATCAGGTCCTGGAGATTTATATACCTTTATGTTTTCTAAGACCCCCAACACTTCCTCTTTTGTAATATGAACTGTTTTCAAAACATCGATATTTATTTCCCTGAGTTCTCTAGCCTCCATTTCTTTCTCAACAGTAAAAACTGACACAAAATATTAATTTAATGTCTCTCCCATCTCCTGAAGTTCAATGCAAAGACAACCTCATTGATCTTTAAGGGGTCCTATTCTCTCCCTATTTGCTCGCTTACTGTTAATGTGTTTGTAGAACATTTTTGGATTATCTTTAACCTTACCTGCCAAGGCTATCTCGTATCCCATCTTCGCATTCCTGATTTTCTTTTTAAGAATGCCCCTATACTCAACACTCTTTGAGAGATGATCCCAGCTGTCTATACCTAATTTTTTTTTTCTTTCACTAGAACCTCAATAACTTTATTTATCTATTGTTCCCTAATCTTACCAGTCTTGCTTTTTACTCTAGCAGGAACATAATGCCTCTGAACTCTTGTTATCACACTTTTGAAGGCCTCCCATTTGCCAGTTGTCCTTTTACCTGCAAACTGTCTACTCCAATCAACTTTTGAAAGTTCTTGTTTCATACCCTTAAAATTTGCCTTACTCCAATTAAGAACTTTAACTTTTATGGAAGACTTATCCTTTTCCATAACTATTTAAAACTAACAATATTATGATTAGAGATAGTAGGAACTGCAGATGCTGGAGAATCTGAGATAAAACGTTGTGGAGCTGGATGAACACAGCAGGCCGAGCAGCATCAGAGGAGCAGGAAAATATTATGATTACAAGTCCCAAAGTGTTGCCCTACAACACCTCAATCACTTGCGCTGCTTTATTTCCCAAGAGAAGGTCAAGTTTTGCTCCTTCTCTGGTAGGAACATTTACATACTGATAAAGAAAATTTTCTTGAACACATTTAACAATTCTTCACCATCCAACCCTTTAACACTATTGCATCCCAACAATGTTTGAAAAATTAAAATCCCCTTCTATTACGATGTTATTATTCTTACTTATATTTGAGATCTCTGTACATATTTGCTTCTCAAATTCCCCCCAAATATTGGGGGGCCTATAGTGCAATCCAATCAAGATGATCATTGCTACATGATCTCTCAGAAATATCTTCTCTAATTACAGTGGTAATGTTTTCCTGAATCAAAAATGCCACACTCCCTCCTGTCCTGCCTCTTTTTCTATCCTTCCTTTAACATCTAAAACCTGGAACATTGAACTACCTGCCCCGTACTTCTGTCAGCCAAGTTTCTGTAATAGCTACAACAGTTGGACCGAAGGGTCTGTTTCCATGCTGTACAGCTGTATGACTCTGTGACTAAGTGACTATTCCAGTCCCATGTTCCTATACATGCCCTGAGTTCATCAACCTTACCTGTAAGACCTCTCACATTGAAATAAATGCAGTTTAATTCTTCAGAATTACTTTGTTCTCTGACTTGTTTTTGTCAGACTTTTGTAAATAACGTTGCTCTTTTCTGATTCAGAATAATTCTAATCTTTTGTTCTATTTTCACTGTTATATAGGAAGACCCCCAACACCAAACTATAAGTATACAGTCTCTGGAAATAGAAATAGCAAATCTCCCCACCAGCATATTAGTCCCTTTCTAGTTCAGGTGAAACTCGTCCTTTTTGAACATGTTTTTTCTGTCCCTGCAGAGATGCCAATGATCCAAGAAACTGAATTCCTGCACATTGCATCACTCCTTCAGATATTGATTTATCTCCCCTATTCTTTAATTCCTTCCCTCATTAGTACTTGGCACTGAAAGTAAACCAGAGATCACTACTTATTGATGTTCTGTTTTTTTTAAACAATCTAACCTCTTATAATCCCTTTGCAAAGCCTTAACCCTTTCCGTAACTGTGTCATTCCTACCAATGTGTACAACAACATCCAGCTTCCTCCTCTCACATTTGACAATATGTCCTTAATCCTGACACCAGGAAAGCAACATACTATTCTGTATTCACATTCACTGGCATAGAACCTCCTGTCTGTGCCACAATTATTCTTTTAAATCTTGAAAAATCCCATTTAACACAAGATTCATTCTTAGTGCCCAAGATCTGACTACCACTTCTATTTTCCTTTGAGAGACTATCTGTTTCTAAAGTCTCAAAACGGAATATTTGTTTGAGAGAGGAATAGCCGCAGGAGACTTCTGAACTACCTTCATACCTTTCCTGACAGTCAACCATCTATCTGACTGATCCTGCTGTGTAATCACTTCTCTAAATCTACTAGACATCACACTCCGTGTCTCTTGTATGCCCTCAGTGACATTAAACCTAAAAAGAAACAGCTCTCCATAGCGCCTTATGCATAGAAATAAAGTATCTTTCCTTACCCACAGAGTTAATATTAAGCATTAATGATTGAAAACATTTTTTTCTGTGGGAAAAAACATTTGGCTCTCATAGAAACAATTTAAAATTAAGCCAATTCTGTGGTCTGTTTTTCAAGTTACGACAACAGAGTCAGGCCAATCAGTTAGATCGTGGCTGATCTCTATCTTAACTGCCTCTACACACAAAGGTAACACACAATACAAAGGTAACAAGCATGGGGCTGGATGAACACAGCAGGTCAAGCAGCATCATAGGAGCAGGAAAACTTGACGTTTCGGGCCTAAACCCTTCATCAGAAGTGTTTGCTTTGCTAAATATACAATGCGAAAAGTGTTACATTTTTTAAGTTAACATGATTCTATTAGTCTTTTATATACTATATGAGCTAAAGCACAGATTTCCAAAACACTTTTTAATAATGCTAAAAAAATACAAATTAATTTTGTCGTTGTCTTCTCTCAGTTTCTGAGGACTTGGGAATTTTATCTTCCAACAGACGTTGAAACAAACTGGGGAGTAAACTCAATTAGCCTTATTTCAAAAAATTTAAAGTAGTATTTCATTACTTTTTTTGTGACCTTGCTTTGTACAAATTTTAAATATTACAACAATGGCATTGCTTCAGAAAGTGTTCCACTGAGTTTGAAATGTTTTGGAGTGTTTCAAGGCACCATATAACTACAAAGCTATCCCCTTTGTCTTTTTTCTAATCTGATACCATCACAAGTTTTTGCCTCAGAGAATTGGCTATCATCTGTGAAGAGCAGCGTGCCTGCTTTTTGTTGGAAGCACAGCAAATATTATTTGTGCATGGACTTTTAAATTTCATACAAGGTAGGTAGCATTAATCATGTTCGTCTGCCCATCAGAAATTACACTGAGAAAAACCTATCCTTCCCATTAAGTTTAAAATCTCATTAGCACTAATATTATTGCGTACGACTGTATGATACAAATAAGGAACAAGGCTAGGTCACTTGCTCTTCAAGCCTGCTCTGTCATTCAATAAGGTCATGACTGCTTTGATTTTAACCTCAACTTTACATTCCTGCATAAGCCGAAGATCTTTCATCCCACTTGTAATCACAAATCTTTCCACCTCTGCCTTAAAAATATTAAAGATTCTGCATCCACTTCAATGTCAGTGAAATAAATATGTTTCCAACATTCTGTGTAAAACTTGAAGTTTCAAGACATTATCCAGCAATGAGATTACCTGGTTCCCCTTACTGACAAGTGTGGTCAATGGTATTTAGAATAATCTCAAGTGTATTCTGCTTAAAAATATGTGCAATGAAAAATGAACACCGTTCCATCAGTTTAAATAATTTGTGATGTTGCTCTTTTTGATCATAAATCTCTAACATTTCCCCAGTATTGACAGCTCCAAGGATATGCAATGAATCACAATTAAGTTTGCTCGCCACCCTTCAATTGTGATTTTCACAGGCTTGTTTAAAAATCTAGAATGGAGTTCTTTTCTCATTTGAAAAATTGGAGGGATTGTAGTTTGTTCGTTGCTAAGTGAAAGATGAATTTAAAATGAAGCGCTCATCCTGATTGGTTTCAGAGTATTTTAAGTTTTTGTAAGTCATCTCTTTGTCATGTTGACTCCAAACTCAGTTAAAATTTTGCCATTGTAAAATACAGCAGATGCCAAAACTCTGAAATAAAAGCAGAAAATGCTGAACAGCAGAATTCTTGACAGCTAGTGACCACATGAAATGTTAACTTTATTTCTTTTCCCACTGATCCTGCCTGACCTGCTGGGTGTTTCTAGAATTTTCTGTTTTTATTTTAACTGGCATGCTGCTCTTCTAAGAAAATACATTAAGGTTTTGGGGACTTAAAGATATTTTTTGACTCTCATTTAAAAATTTGAGAGCAATATATAGCATCTTAAATACAAAAAGGACTTGAGTGTAGAAGATTAAGGGGTGATCTTATTGAGGTGTCCAAAATGAGTAAAAGAGTTGACAGCGCAGATGGGAAGAAACTATTTCTCTTGGCTTCCTGTATGAGGAGGCTTAAACTTAAAATTAGAGATAAACTGTTCAAGGTGATGTGAGGTGTACAAAGCATTCATGAAAATCCAATTGCAGTTGAGGTTTTGCATCAGATGAAAATTTCAAACCAGAGACTGACAACATCTTTGCATGACAAAAACCTAAGGAATATGGACAAGAGCAAGTAAACATAATTAAAATAGAGATCAACCATGATCCATTTGAACGGCACAGTAGACTTGAGGGTCTATTCCTCTCCCTATGTTCCTAATCAGAGATATTAAAATGAAACTAGTTAAACAATGGACTTCTTAGCATTTTCTGAGGTAATTTTTGTTCTGCTATGGAGTTTTATACTTATGTATTGCGCTTGATACCTTGAGATAGTAATTTGAAATCAAGAACTAATTATTGATGAGGAAAGCAGAAAGGAGAGAAATGTTGTGGTCTAAAATACACTTTCCCTCTGCTTTTAAACTCTTGTTCATACTCGCAGACTGTGGTACAATCTACAATGTTACGAAAACATGGACCTCTTTTCTGAATCCTCCCTAAAGACTCTCCCCTACTGCTGTCAGGCACCATGATGTAGCTCTACGAAAGGTATTGCTAGATTCCATCACCCTTTTCCACATGATTTTAGACCCTATACATTCTTGTGGAGTGCTGCTGAAATATCTAGAACACACTCCCAGTGCATTTGGCTCTGAGGAATTCTTGAGTTACTTTGGATCCCAAGGCCTCCTGGAGTTGCTTCCCATTGTTCACAAATCTCAGAGGCATTTAAAATGCTAATAAGTTGCTGTCCCTGATAATATTTGGCAAACCTGCACTGTTTTTCTAAAACTATGAAATCACAATGAGCTGTGCCTTGGGGCATCTGCATGTGTGTGATGGTGATATCTTTATTTATCTCTTCTGTTACTATTCTTCAAAACATTTCACTGTGCTGTTGGTATAATAGTGTGAATGGAATAATTTTTATAAGGTACATCTGCCTTCCAGCTTCCCACCCTTGTTATGCAATTCATTTAGATGATGATTGTCCTTTATCTCAACAACATTTATCTATCTTTGCTCCACATCTCATGTTACCTTACCCAATTAAACTTACCAGCTCAGCATCAAAAAATTCAAAGCTACTGATGTTTGGGGACTGTGTTTCAATTTCCGTTGCCTTTGCATGAACACCTGTATCCCGATCTTAATCACTTTTTTGTATTAATTTATTGCTTGTGCGTTTTTGTTCCAGATTCCCCACCAGAGGAAATAGCTCCTCATTGCCCAACCGAGTGCATTGCACAAGCATTTTCAACCCCTTGATTAGATCAGCACTTAACCGACTGAACTCAAAAGAATACAAAACAAATTATGTAACTAGTTTCCATAATTCAACACTTACAGCCCTGATGTGATTATAGCTTAATAGGGCTCTTGTGGTGCAGCAGTAGCATCCCTACCTCTGAGCCAAAAGGTCTAGATTTAAATCTCACCTGCTCCAGAGATATGTCATAACATGTCTGGACAGGTTAATTTAAAATTTGTACAATTCTGGTTGATCTGCACTGTACCCAGCCAAAGGTCAATATATAATTCCTGAGGCTTATTATTCTATACTGCTGATAGATAGCAGGTCTTGGATAGCTCTTTCGAAGTACCAGCATAGGCTCAATAGATGATTGGCCTCCTAACTGTGCTAAGAACAAAGAACAGTAAAGCACAGGAACAGGTCCTTCAGCCCTCCAAGCCTGCACTGACACATTTTGCCCTTCCATATTAAAACTGTCTTCACTTACAGGATTCATATCCCTCTATTCCCTTTCTATTCATGTATTCGTCCACGTGCTTCTTGAATACTACTATTGTGTCTGCTTCTATCACCACCTTTGCCAGCGCGTTACAGGCACTCAACACCCTTTTTGTGTGAAAACCTTATCTCGCACATCTCTCTTAAACTTCCCCCATCGCACCTTGAATCTGTGTCTCTTACTAATTTACCCCTCCACCCTGGGAAAAAACCTCAATGTCCACTCTATCCATACTAGAAGATTCTGTAGGGTGTGACCGAGGTTTTGTACAATTGAATCAAATACCAATATCCCATTAATCAACATAATCCCACAGGCCTTGTGGTGAGTAGTTGAAGCTGTGAAATGTAAACAGAAACATTGAGAAATGCACAACAACCTTCTTAACTTCTGACATGTGTGACAGGTTAACATAACTTCACTTCAAAAAGCTGTGATTTTGATCCTAAACTCACATTCTGCTCTGCCTTCTATCAGTGTTGTTCTCAACTTTGCCATTAGCTGAAGAAAATAACTTGTCTGAATTGACACCACAGCAAGAACTATTTACAATTGCACCTACTGAAGTGGTTAAGGCAGGATGTTCGGTGTGAAAGCTGAACTGGTTCTGCAAATTCCCAGAAAAAGTTTTCTTTAAAAAAAAATTATATATTAATGTACAGCCTTTAACCGCCTCAAAGTGCTTTACAGCCAATGAAACATTTTTGAACTGTCACGCAAGAAACCCACTTAACAATTTCTGTACAGCAGTGTCCCATAAATAACAATGCGATAATAATCAGATAGGGCTTTTTGGGACTAAGCATAAGCGTGAGTGTGTTAAATTCCGAATGCCCTTAACCCCCACCGCTACAAAGTTAACTCACCCACTTATGCGCCAATCAGCATGTTAAGAACTAACAGGCGAGTGTGGGCAAATTTCTTGGTCAATTGGAAGCCATAACAATGAGGTCCTGTGTTGCCGATATTTGTACCTCAATCAACACCACTGGAAAGAAAAGGTAAATTTTCTCCTCCAGGAGTTGGTAACAGGGGTGAAGAATTACAAAATTTGGCCCTGGAGGGATACCAGTTTCCCTTCTTGATATACCAATCGAGCCTTAAACTGGCCAGTTAATGGCCACTTAAGGGCCTCAACCTGCCACCAAATGTTTGCGTCTGTGCATCTGCAGTGTCAATAGGACTTGAGCATAATGTCTCATCTGAGTACCTGCAATGCGCAGTATGGTGTTAGGATTGCACTGAGAGTGTCAGCCTAGCTTAATTCCAGTCTTTAGAGTGGGATTTGAATCCACATCCTTCTTCCTCAAAGGCAAGAATGCTACCTGCTAAGCCATGGTTGACATTTCAGCACAGCAATCAGTAGTTTATTTAATATTATGATTGGCTTTTGAAGATTTCAAGCAGGTTAAAGCAGGAATTTTGAATTACAGTTGGTTTACATGTAAAAAAAAGTCTTGATTCAGCCAAGTTTTCTTCAATTACATGTTGTTTTCGTTTATTCCCAAACCATTTCCATAGTCCTAAAACTGGATAGTTTCTGAGTAACAACATTGCTTGCAGTGATGACATCCAATCATAGCAGTGATAAGTCTGTCATGGGGCATATAGGTGAACTGGATCCCCAAGTCGTTAAATAATTATGTAACAAGTGCAATCTACAAATAGACTATTTTTTCTTTATTCACTTGCGGGATGTGGGGCTCGCTGGCTGGTCAGCATCTGTTGCCTGTCCCTAGTTGCACTGGAGAAGGTAGTGATGAGCTGCTTCCTTGAACTGTGTTGGAGGTAGACCCACAATGCCCTTAGGGAGGGAATTCCAGGATTTTGAACCAGCGACAGTGAAGGAACAGCGATACATTTCCACATCAGGATGGTGAGTGGCTTGGAGGGGAATTTATGAGTGGTGATGTTTCCATGTATATGCTGCCCTTGTCCTTCTAGATGGAAGTGGTCGTGGGTTTGGAAGGATCTTTTCTGCAATATATCTTGTAGCTGGTACACATTGTTGCTATTGAGCATTTGTGGTGAAAGGAGTGGATGCAAATAGATGTGATGACAAATCAAAGGGCTGCTTTGTCCCAGATGGTGTCAAGCTTTTTGAGTGTTGTTGGAGCTGCATGCATACAGGCACATGGCAAACCTTCCATCACACTCCTGATTTATGCCTTGTAGATTGTGGACAGGCTCTGGAAAGTCAGGAGCTGAGTTATACACTGCAGTATTCCTAGCCTCTGACATGCTTTTGTAGCCACTGTATTTATATGGCAAGTCCATTTGAGTTTCTGATCAATGTAACCCCCAGGATGTTGATAGTGGGGGATTCAGTGATAATGATACTGTTAAATGTCAAGGTGTGGTGGTTAGATTGTCTCTTATTGGAGATGGTCATTACCTGGCATTTGTGTGGTGTGAATGTTACTTGACCCTTGTCAGCCCAAACCAAGATATCGTTCAGTTCTTGTTGTATTTGAACATGGACTGCTTCAGTATCTGAGGAGCCAAGAATGGGGCTGATCATTGCATAATCATCAGCAAACACCCCTGCTTCTGACTTTATGATGGAGGTTGGATCATTCATGAAGCAGCTGAAGATGCTTGGGGCTGGGACAGTACTCTGAGGAACTCCTACAGAGATGTCTTAGAGCTGAGATAGTTGAGCAGCAGCGACAATTAACACGTGGAGAATATGTACCAGAAATCTATGCAAACAGAAAGACTTAATTAAAGTAAATAAACATCTGATTGCAATGTAAATAGATTATTTAAGAAAGGCTGTAAAGAATTATAGATTGGTGAGCCTAACGTCAATTGATTCTGAGGAAGGGCCACCGGACCCGAAACGTTAGCTCTGTTTTCTCCTTCACAGATGCTGTCAGACCTGCTGAGCTTTTCCAGCAACTTTGTTTTTGTTTCAATTGATTTTCACTAATTTGATTGAGTGTTTTTGAAGAAGTGACAAAGAAGATTAATGAAGGCAGAACAGTCGACATTGTCTACATGGACTTCAGCAAACCTTTTGACAAGGTTCCGCATAATAGGCTAGTTAGTAAGTTTAGATCACATGGGATCCAGGCGGAGCTAGGCAATTGGATGCAAAATTGGCGTCTAGGTAGGTGACGGAGGGAGGTGGTAGAGGGCTGCTTTTCAGACTGGAGGCCAACTGGAAACTCCCAAGGCGGAATATGAACTATTTCAACTCCCCCTCCCACTCCCCGGGCGACATGTCCAACCTGGGCCTCCTCTGGTGTCACAAGGATGCCACTCGGAAACTGGAGGAGCAGCACCCCGTATTCCACCTTGGGACCCTACAGCCCATTGGCCTAAATGTCGACTTTTCCAGTTTCAAAATCTTCAAAACCTCCAGCCTCATCTCGTGACCAACCCTCCCTCTCACCCCCGCCACCTTGACCCGACACAACCTGTCGATTTTTCTCTCCCACCTATCTGCTCCTCCCACCTCACTGACCAATCCCCACCACTGCCTACCTGCACTCACCTAACACCATCCCATCTACCTTCCCCAGCCCCACCCCTTCTCTCTATTTATTTCGGAGCACCCTTCCTCCTCCCCCGTTTCTGAAGAAAGGTGCCGACCTGAAATGTCAACTTTTCTACTCCTCTGATGCTGCCTGGCCTGTTGTGTTCCTCCAGCTCCACACTGTGTTATCCCCTGTTTTATGAATGTGCACAACCCTGGTGTGAAAACTCAACCACCAGGAGCATGAGTCATAAAATTGGAGAGTGCACATGAGCTTTCCTGATGTTTGTTCCAAAGAGTAAGGCTTTAAGCTACCAAGTTTCATTCAGATAATCATCCCTTATAGCATCAGAGACTATAGCAACAAGGAAGACACCAAAAGATAGAACCATGGTGCGAGCAAGTGACAAACTATTGAACAAGTCATGAGAATGATTAAAAACCGAAAGAACTGCGGATGCTGTGAATCAGGAACAAAAACAAAGTTGCTGGAAAAGCTCAGCCGGTCTGGCAGCATCTGTGTAGGTGAAAAACAGTTAACGTTTTGGGTCAGGTGACCCTTCCTCAGAACTGATTGTGTCAAAGAACAATTAAGATGGGATTGAATGGGGGATGGATTCCATTTTTTTTTAAAATCATTTTTTCTCTATAGGACTTTGGTTTATTTTGGCTAATTTGTTGTAATTATGAGACTAAATTAAAAGAAGTGAGTTATCTCTCTCAGATATTCTAACACATTGATTCTTTGGATCAGGTATCTGATGGCTCAGTAGTATAGAAGTTGATTCTTGCTGAAAAGAGTGATGTTGCTGAAGGCTTTTACTTGCACTCAGGACAAATTCAAGAATGACAAATTTCAAATGACTGCAACAATTTATGCAGCGGGAGAAGAGGGCTCTGATGTGTTGGGTGAAACTTATTTTCAGTGCAGTAATTTATTTGATCCATATTACGGGTTAATTGATATATATTTATAAATACAAATTGTTTGGTTTAATTCAAATTAAGTATCGATAACAGAGTGGGCCATTAATGTCCACTGTCACTTGATCTTTGTCACTATTAATGATTGTTGATGCTATGTGTTAAGTAAATAGAGTGGAAGGAACTAAGAAGGTATAGAGCTGGATGAACACAGCAGGCCAGGCAGCATCAGAGGAACAGCTTTCCTGCTGCTGTAATGCTGCCTTGCCTGCTGTGTTCATCCAGCTCTACACCTTGTTATCTCAGTTATATCGACAGTTCCTACTGTCTCAGAGTGGAAGGAGGCTTGTGTGGGACATAAACACCAGAATAGACCTCTTGCCCTGAATGGCTCTAGTTTTGTTCAGTTAATACTATGCATGTCTGTAATAAGGAGTGGAAAATATTAGTGATGTGCAAAAATGTGATGTCTAATGCATTAAGGTAAAAGAAAAATTCTTAAGACCTTGGCCAAAAGTGTAAGACATGAAATTTTGTAGTGTGATGAAGTCATATTTGTGACACTACTGACTTGTTCAAAAGGAAACATCTGCAGTATTACAGGGAATAGGCATTGGGAGTGGGACTAACTGGATAACTCTTTCAAAAAAGAGCTTCATGATAGGCTGAAGGGCTCCTTCTGTGCTGTGTTCTTTCAACCCAACAATGCAGTACCTTTGAGCGATCATTAAAACCAGTGACAAGGTCCTTAACATGTCATCAGTCTCTGTGCTAAAACCTGTTGCCTGTGAGAAAGGTGGGTGCCTAGCCTTGTGACCTGATGCAATGCCAATCTGACACTCTCACATTAAGAGAAGGATGTGCCTTGCTGTAATGTTGGGAAGCATATGAGCAGCTCAGCAATTGTAGGATAACAGGACCAGTCCAAACAGTTCCAGCTTCTCATGGGTGAGCAATGAGGTCCAATCTGAAACCACTCCTGCCAAGAATTGAGAATCAACAGCTTCCATTTAAATGGTGCCTTTAGTGCAGTAAAACATCCAAACACTTCCCAGCAGTGCTATCAGACAAGACCTTTGATTCCAAGCCATACAAGGCAATATTAGAACAAGTGACTGAACCATTGATCAAAGAGGTGTTTTTTAAAGAGTGCCTCAAAAGTGAGAGAGATGATAAAATTTTAAGAACTGAATTCCAGAGTTTGGCATCTCAGCAGCTAAAAGCACAGCTACTAATTAAAATTGGATCTGCTCAAGTAGTTGGAATTGGGGGAGTGCAGATATCTAGGAGGGTTGTGAGCTGGAGAAGGTTTTGGAGATGGAAAGGGATGAAATATTGGACGGATTTGAAAACAGCAATGAAAATTTTAAAGCTGGGGAGTTAGTTGACCAGGAACCAATCTCAAATCTTGCAGAATCTGTAACTTGGGCTGAAGAAGTTTGACAGCTTCCTGGATTTTAAAGTGACTCTATTCAGTCTGTGTCCATAAAAGCAATTGTCTTTAATGTGTAATTGATTTCCGGTATGCTGAATACCCATACAGGAAGCTTTTCAATAAGCCTAAACCAGCAGGTTGATTGCACACTTGTTACCTGTAATTCAATACCCAAACACTCTGTTTACAAAGCTCAGATTTCCCGCACTGTCGGTTAAAGCAATCAGCAAAAAAGCTGGAACCTCAGAACTAAATAAACAATGAGAGAATGTTCAGTGCTGCCAGTAACCCTTCACAGGTAATTTAACAGCCTTTGACTGTAAGGCATCACTTGTTGTAGGTATCTGCTTAGTGCAGAATCTGACATTCTCTCTGTCATGTTCTGACAATAGCTTCATGCGTACCTTTTGCTATGGTTCACTGAATTTCTGTGTATTAACAGTTAGGTTCAGTGTTGCCATTCTTCCAGATGTCCACACATGCACTCTTGTCACACACAAATCATAATTCCCACCGATGAGTTCCTTTGGATCATCTTAAAATCTATGAGATTCCTGACTGGATATTTTCATGCTGGCTCTGAGACGATAATAAATGTATGACAGGCTTGCGCTTTACAAGTGATATTGAATTTTACAGCACCGAAACAGACCATTGATCCAACTGGTTTGAGCTGGTGTTAATACTGCACACCCTATTTCGTCTCGCTTTATCAGAATATCCTTCTATTCCTTTTCTTCTCATGTACTTATCTAGCTTTCCTCTGAAATGCCATTATGATTTTGGGAAGGTCTTTGCTGTGCAAATCTTTACTGAGCAAGATGAGGTATGGTCAGTAGAACGGGATGCAATTATACTTTTAGAAAATGTACAAACTGCTGTCAAAATATACTTCATTTACTAGTCCAGGTATAGAAAGAACATAGATGATTTTTGGTGGAAAACAATGGGACGTAGCTGCCTCTTGCTCAATTGTGCATATGCAAGACTTATGATAAAATCTTGTTTTAGAAAAAACTGTTAGTTGATTGAGCTCAGTTCTCCTGTATCAATATTTCTTATCCTTGCCAATTCCATCACTTTATTTTAATAGTCAGGTGTACCTGGTGATAGTGGTAGCATGTTGGATTTCGCTCTTGGCTCATTGATAATCATGCAAAACTATTTTTCTTGTATGTTTACAATTATAGTTATAAGTAATAACTGGTATTATTCTACCTCATAGATAATATTTAATATAGGTGTTCAAAATTATGAAGATTTTTGATATTTAGGGAGGAACTGTTTCCATTGGCAGGAGAGGCAGTCATGAGAGAATACAGATTTAAGGTAATTGGTGAATGGGCAAGAGGAGAGAAGAAGAGTTTCTTTTATGCGATAAAGTCTTGTGATCTACAAAGCCATTTCATTATGAAGTTTCAGAAAGGAATGGGGGATACACTCAAAATGAGAAATTTGCAGGGCTTGGAGAAATGGAGGGGGGCAGTAGGGTGAATTAAGCAATTATTTCAAAGTGTTGTCACAGGCACAATGGACCAAATGGATGCCTTCTAAGCATCACCATTCTGTGCCACTCATAAGTCTGTTAAACTCAAGTACACTTAATGAGTAAGAGATAGTAGGAACTGCAATGCTGGAGAATCTGAGATAACAAGGTGTGGAGCTGGATGCACACAGCAGGCCAAGCAGCATCAGAGGAGCAGGAAAGCTGACGTTTCGGGCCTAGACCCCCCTCCAGAAATGCTGGAGGGGAAGGGGTTTCTGAAATAAATAGAGAGAGAGGGGGAGGCGGATAGAAGAGAAGATAGGCAGAGAGGGCATAGACATGTCAAAGAGGTGGGGATGGAGCCAGTAAAGGTGAGTGTAGGTGGGGAGTTAGGGAGGGGATAGGTCAGTCCAGGGAGGACGGACAGGTCAAGGCGGCGGGATGAGGCTAGTAGGTAGGAGAAGGGGATAGGTGGGAGGAAGCACAGGTTAGGGAGGCGGGGACGAGCCGGGCTGGTTTTGGGATGCGGTAGGGGGAGGGGAGATTTTGAAGCTTGTGAAATCCACATTGGTACCATTGGGCTGCAGGGTTCCCAGGCTGAATATGATTTGCTGTTCCTGCAGCCTTTGGGTGGCATCATTGTGGCACTGCAGGAGGCCCAGGATGGACATGTTGTCTGAGGAATGGGAGGGGGAGTTGAAATGATTTGCAACTGCGAGGTGCAGTTGTTTAGTGCGAACTGAGCGTAGGTTACTTTACACATCAAGCAGATGTTCACCTGCGCATCTAACATGGTATACTATATCCGCTGTTCCCGTTGTGGCCTCCTCTACATCGGGGAAACCAAGCGGAGGCTTGGGGACCGCTTTGCGGAACACCTTCGCTCGGTTCGCACTAAACAACTGCACCTCCCAGTCATGAACCATTTAATCTCCCCCCTCCCATTCCTCAGATGACATGTCCATCCTGGGCCTCCTGCAGTGCCACAATGATGCCACCTGAAGGTTGCAGGAACAGCACCTCATATTTCGATTGGGAACCCTGCAGCCCAACGGTATCAATGTGGATTTCACAAGCTTCAAAATCTCCCCTCCCCCTACCGCATCCCAAAACCAGCCCAGCTTGTCCCCACCTCCCTAACCTGTCCTTCCTCCCACCTATCCCCTCCTCCCACCTCAAACCCCACCCCCAGCACCTACCTACTAGCCTCATCCCGCCCCCTTGACCTGTCCGTCCTCCCTGGACTGACCTATCCCCTCCCTAACTCCCCACCTACACTCACCTTTACTGGCTCCATCCCCGCCTCTTTGACCTGTCTGTGTCCCCTCCGCCTATCTTCTCCTCTATCCATCTTCTATCCACCTCCCCCTCTCTCCCTACTTATTTCAGAACGCCCTTGCCCTCCCCCATTTCTGAAGAACGGTCTAGGCTGAAACATCTGCTTTCCTGCTTCTCTGATGCTGCTTGGCCTGGTGTGTTCATCCAGCCCTACACCTTAGTATCTCTACCCTTAATGAGTGACAGCCTATACAATTGCAATTTTTCTGTCATACATATAAGATTATTGAAACATTTGTTTCACCACCAAAAGCCACTGAGGCAGATGCTACAGCATGTTTTGAGAATTGGATAAGTGTTTGAAGAGGATGAACTTGGGGAAAGGACAGGTGAATGGGATTAGAGTAAATGCTTCAGTTGAAAGGCTTGATAAGCTAGTTAATGCAGTCAAATAGAGTACCTTCTGTGCAGCACCTTCTCATGTACTGCTGTACTGCTCAAATGATGTTTTATTTTTCTCTTATGACTCAGCTATGTGAAAAACTAGTTGAGAGAGAACCAACAGATTTAAAGACACTTGTAGAAGAAACCAAAATTTCCCTCCTTCTCTGGAATTCATAATTGAATTAAGAAACTGCATGTAATAAGTAAAATTACTAAACATTAGCTATTTGGTATTTTATTAATTTGGTAGCTCTTATCTTCCAAATGCATTTAGTTTTCCTGAATTCTCCAAGTATTGCCTCTACTTCAAAATAAGAATGTCAAAGGCTGACTCTGTGCCATTGTGCATTTATTATTGGGCAGGATATTTTGTATATTTTTCAATTATGGTGCCAAACATGGCTCAGTTGGTAGCACCCTGTCTTCTAAGTCAAAAGGATGTGGGTTCACGTCTCAATCCAGAGACAAGATCACAGAATCCAGGCTTATGTTTCCAGTGCACTACTGAGGGTAAACTGTCAGATGATCAAATGAAATCTCGCACCGAGGATCTGTTCAACTTTGTGGTCATAAAATGTTCCTTGGTACTATTTTGAGGAGGAAAACAGGAGTTCTCCCCTAGTCCTGGCAATATTTATGCTTCAACTAGTATCACGGTAAATAGATGATCTATTCATTAACGAAGACACCTTACTGTCACACCATGTAAGGCTTTGCTCTGAATAGAGCATCTGTTACCTTTAGAAGAGTTTCTTGGAAGAGCTAATATGCTTCAATATTTTGGGAAGCTTTCTCTGCCCATTTCTGAAGGAAATACCAGGGCTTATCTGTTCTTTTATAGCCAAATTTTGCATGGTGAAACCATGAAGTTGCCTTTATCAATGATACTGCTTTGATGGTAGAAGACAGCAAACAACTTTTGATCTTGTTAGTTTTTTGATTATTGCTTTGCTGTTTGTGGGACCTTGCTGTCTTCAAATTGACTTTCACACTACTGACATGACAATACTATTTACACTTCAGAAAATTACTTCATTATCTGTACAGCAAATTCTGCAGTCATGAACAAAAACAGAAATTGCTTGAAAAACTCAGCAGGTCTGGCAGCATCTATGGGGAGAAAGCAGAGTTAACATTTCAGGTCCAGTGACCCTTCTTCAGAGCTGATAGTAGCTAGGAAAAGGTAGGTACATAGGCTAGAAAAAGGGTCAGGGGAGGGGAAAGGAATAAGTGATAGGTGGAGATGGAGCCCAGGAAGAGGGAAAAACAGTTGGGCAGACAAGGGAATGGGTAAAGGGCAGCCTGGGAGTTTGAATAGCTGCTGATGCGAACAATTAGTTTGTGATAGCAGCCCATGTGATGATGAGACTTGATGTGTGAAGGATTGAGGTCAGGACATGGGACAAGGTGCTCAAGCCCTAAAATTTTTTAACTTAATATTGAGTCTACAAGTCTGCAGGGTTCCCAAGCAGAAAATGAGCTGTGTTCTTCCAACTCGCACTGAGCTTCTCTGGAGCACTGCAGCAAACCTGAGATGGATATTGTCTAGGGAACACAGTGGCGTGCTGAAATGGCAGGCAACTGGAAGCTCAGGGTCATTTTTGCGGATAGAATGCAGTTATTCTGCAAAGTGGTTGCCCATTCTGTGCCTCATCTCTCCAATGTAGAGGAAGCCACATTGTGAGCAGTGAACGCAGTAGTCTACATTGAGTCAAGTGCAGGTAAATGGCTGCTTCACCTGCAAGGTGTACCTGTGGCCTTAGATAGCGAGGAGGAAGTAAATGGGCACATGTTACACCTTCTGCGCTTGCATGGAAAGGTGCTGTAGGAGTGTGGGAACATGTTGGGAGTGGAGGAGGGGTGGACCAAGGTATCCCAGAGGGAATGGCTGACAGGCGAGGGAAGGGAATATGTGTCTGGTGGTGTCATCCTGTTGGAAGTGGTGGAAACAGTGATCCTTCGGATGTGGATGCTGATGGGATGGTAGGTAAGGACGAGGGGGACCTGCCGCTGTTGTGGGAGGGAAGAGATAGGTGAGGGCCAAAGTGCTGGAGATGGGTCAGACATGGCTGAGGGCCCTGCCAACCACTATGGTGAGGACTCCTCGGTTGAGGAAGAAGGTGATTATCCAAAGGTCGAAGTTGGCATCATTGGAAAAGGTGTGATGGAGATGGAGAAATTGAGAGAATGGAATAGAATATTTACAAGAAACTGGATGTGCAGATGTTTAGGCAAGGGAGTTGGTAGCTACAATACTAGCTACAATCAGTTCTGAGGCAGGGTCACTGAACCTGAAATGATAACTCTGCTCTAACTCCACAGATTCTGCCAGACCTGCTAAGTTTTTCCAACAATTTCTGTTTTTGTCTCTGATTTCCAGCAGCCGCAGTTCTTTGTTTTTTTTTTGTTTCCTGGAATCATGAAGGTTGCAAGATATTTCAAGATTGTTTTCACTTTTCGCTGGTTCCCAAGAACTGGATTTTTAGCTGCAGTGAAATTTCCTGTCAGTGTGCCCTAATGCTGGGCAGTTTTCCAGGATCAGAGTTATCCCAAAGAAGCAGCAGCACGGTTTGTTGGCTTCTGCACACAAAAGAGCTATAAGGTTGGCAACCCTCCAGGACTGCTCCCTTGCATCTCCAGGCATTAAAGATTAATCTCCTGGGCACTGCTTCCAGCAGCCCTGGTGAAGAATTCCAAGAGCAGTAAATAAAGTGTTTCTTATCTTTCACTGACTTTGAAAGCTTGCTTTTATCAGTCATAAAAATATTGGTGCCTGGAAGAAGGGAGAAGAAGGCTGTTTCTCTCACAGTCAAGAGTCATCCATTTGGCTCTCAAAGACTTTGCCTTTCAATGGGTGTGAAATCTGGGCTGCTCAATGATGCATGTGTGAAGAAAGTTTTGATTGGATGTGGAAGGGTCATGTGATAATACTTCCAGGTATACATGAAACCAGCATTGTGAACAGGTGCAATGTTCCCTTGAACCTTATTTGCTGGGTGTGGCTGGTTTGTCACACAGCACGGTTACTTTTAAGATTAACACAAAACTGTGCAAGCCAGAGGAAACATTATTTGTGTGAAGCCTTTTGGTTCTTTGTGTGATATATTGCCCATTGCTGCTCTGTCATGCAGCTTAGAGGGAAAATTGATTTGGTGAAAACCAAAACCTTGAAATTTGCTTTCTAACTGTTTAACCTATGCAAGGGATCATGTGACTGCATTGGTGATCTGTGTTAAATTTCAAGACCATACCTCCCCCACGCTGTCATTCATGGATACCAGGGAATGTGCCAATCTTTCTCAGTGCCCAGCAAATGATATTGTACATCTGAAGGCAATTTGTCATATAATCCATTTCATTTGCATTTCATTTTAGAGTACTGACCTATGTTTGGGCAAGAGATTTAAGACTACTGATGGGTCACTTCAGTCAAAAGTGCCACAAATGGCAGTGGTGAGCAGGGGTGGTTGTGTGGTTGATTCATATAGATGAAAAATACCCTGATCATCATCATCAAAGTTAGGCATGGGAACTACGGTTACTGAGGCTAAAACTTAGGCTTGAGTTGATGAAATTAAATCTTAATGTTCAAAGATGCCACCAGGTAAGTGATGTACTGATTCCTTCAACAAAGAACCTTTATTTTAGCCACATTATCAAATGTTGTCCTTTTTTGACCTGTAGATATCTTTCTTCAATGTTTTGTTAAATAAGTGTCAACAAGATATGTTAATGTTGGAGATACCTGTAAGTGGAATGACGCTTATGCAGATACTAGTGAGTAGCTGATGTATAACTGGGAATTCATTCACGCAATATATCCAAATGCAAAGCAAAGCAATGTTAGCAGATCAGTAGTGGGATTATATTTCTTATGACAACCAGCAAAGTACCACATTCGTAAAAGGAATATAAAAGACAAGAGACGTGTTCTGCTTCCTATCAAGGAATAAACAGAATTGTCAATCCCAGTGTATCACAAAGAGTGCAGTGAAACAGCAGTCATTTGTACAGTGTGCTTGGGAAACCTTCATCTAACAAACATGATACATCCACAGTCTTAAACAGTGACTGACTCCACAAGTTTACAATTAATAAAAGAGGCAATGTAATTATTACACAGTAACTGATTAGAATTCAGAATGAACTCCTTGATAATGTGGTAAATACAAATTCAGAAGCAACCTTCAAAAGGAAATTAGCTGAATATTTGAAGGAGAAAAACATTTGCAACAGTTTAGGGAAAGAATGAAGGAGCTGGGCTAACTGGATTGTTTGAAAAAGCTAACAGAGACTCTGTAGGCAGATTGGTCTCCTTCTATGCTACACTGTAATAGGGATATCGACCTATGATTCTAGAGGCACGTTGGATAGTTACCTCTGTTAACGGTGTAATTTAAATGGAAGTTGTTGATGGCAATGATATTAGCACATATTTGTTTAACCTGACCATGCAACTCTTGTGGTCTAAGGAAGTTTTAAAGGTTTTCATCAAGATAAAATTGATATTGGTATCTATTAATCATGTTTGTTGCTGAGCGGATACAAATGGAATTTTGCCCTGTTTCATGCACTACTTTTCTGTACTGATTTCCCTGCATCATTCTGCTACTATTGCCAGTTAAAACTTTCTCCAAGGCTGCTCATGGATAAGATTGATTGAGACTCATTAGACAAAATTGTCTTCATTTGAGAAATTGAGCAACTTCTTGAGATCCTTAACTACAATACTAAAACATAATAACTCAGAAAAACTGTCACATCTCTTCATCCTTTTCTGTGATATTGAAATTACCTCAGAATCTCATATCTCTTTATGGTGTCCCATCCTTACAGTATCTTGTTGGATCTGTATTTTACGTGCTCTGTGATCTTAATGCCCTTTTTATAATGGAGCATCCCAAACTACACCCAACGCTCTTCGATGTAGTCATTATTCTGGTCTCTATTTATATCGTGTTTTTCACAAACTTAGGACATCTCATGGCAGTTTATAGTTCAATAACTAATTTTGAAATATACTAAGTTATAATGTAGGAAACATAGCCAATTTTCACACAGGAAGCTCTTGCAAACAGCAATGTCATAATGACCATATTGCCTGATTTGATGGTATTGGTTAAAGTATTAATAATAACCAGGGAACCAGAGAAAACTCTTCTGCTCCTTTTCAAAATAGTGCCATAAGATGTTTTACAGCCATCAAAGAGGACAGGCAATAGTATCATAAAGCACAAATACTTTTAAAGCTTGATTAAAATAGGTAAAACCAAATTTTTTTTTCTGTATCAAGTGTGGAGTATTTCACTGTTTGTGCTGTATTTTGTTAACAATATAACTGAAGTCATTACCAAGGCTGTCAGAAATGCTTTACATTTAGCTTCAGAATCTATTATCATTCACAGTGTAAAAGCTCTTAATAGACATACAACTTGACACCTATTTCCATTCCTTCCGTGTGCTGTCTTCATTATAAGCCGTAAATGCTCTTACTTCACTTAATTGAGTCTCTGCAATGTTGATCAGTGGGGTACTTCAAGCTATTGCTTGTGTGGTCAGTGATCAGAGTACTAAGCCTGTTAAATTTTGTCATAATGCTTCTTTTAAGCACCACCTTCGTTTTCTTGTGGACACAGCAAGTTGAGAGAGGGCTCTCAACACTTAGAACTGGGGATTAAATAGCATGGTTTATGAATAGGGACTCTGCCATAGATGATACTTTGGGCTGAATGCCAACAAGACTCCACAGCAGTGAGAGGGATTGCATTTAAAGAAACAAGCTGTTAATGAAACATAAATCTGAAACATCGTGAAGCACTTTTAATAGCTCAGCTAGATACTATGATTTAAGTAAGAGAGAAAACTGTTTAAAATGGGAATGCAGTTAGTAATTTGCAATAATTGTAAGGATTTCCCACCAGAGATTTGAAAATTGACCTAACAGCTGAAACCTATGGCTATGTTGTTTTTACGGTTGTGTATTTGCTAAGACCTCAGATTTTAGCCATGCTGATGAAACTTTTTTGACTTGCATGTTAATCTGCAGCAATTTTCGTAACATTTTTTAATTCCCAACCTGACCTAATCCAGTGTAAGCTGAGAGCGTCCAATCAGTATTTGACTTGAATAATAGAGAAGGCAGGGAAATGTCAACATTGCAAAATTACATGATTGTAAAGCTTTTTTTTTTCCCTTGAATTAGCTAATGTAATGAGGACTTTGCTAGTCAGACTAGCATTTATTGACCATCCCTAATTACCCTTGAGGAAGGCAGTGAGTTGCTGCCTTGAACTGCTGCGGTCTCTGGGCTGTAGGAACACACACAGTGCTGCTAAGAAATGAGTTCCAAGATTTTGACCCCACAATTGTGGAGTAATGGCAATAATGGTGTAAAGTCAAAATTACATGTTGCTTGGAGGCCCACATGCAGGTAGTGATGCTCCTGTGCATCTGATGCCTTTATTCTTCTAGGTGGTAAAGGTGGTAGGTTTGGAAGATGTTGAAAAGGATTGGATGTGTTGCTGCAGTACATCTTGCAGATGGTGCACACTGCACAGTGGTAAAGCAAGTGAATATTTAAAGTGGTGAATGGGATACTAATCAAGTGGCCTCTTTGTCTTGGACGGTGTTGAACCTCTTGGCTGTTGTCAAGGGTGCACCCATCCAGGCAAGTAGGGGATATTTGTTTAGACTCCTGACTTGTGCTTTGTACATGGTGAACAGGCATGGTATGGGGAGATGAGAGATTAATTATTTGCTGAAAGTTCCTAGCCTTTCACCTCCTCCTGTAGCCATAGTATTTGTATAACTGATCCAATTCAGTTTCTGCTCGTAGCTAATTCTCGATGATGTTGATGGTGGAGGGTTCTGTAGTGATAATACCATTGATTATAAAGTTGAGATAGTCAGATTCGCACTTGTTGTGGTGTTCCTTGACTTGCACTTCTGTGATGCAGAGGAGTCATGGGTGGTGCTGAACATTGTATTGTCATCAGTAAACATCTCCATTTGGATAGAGGGGAAGTTTTTGAAGTAGCTGAAGATGTTTAGATCTGAAACACTACCCTGACCTGAGCAGCTACTTTAGGGATGTTACGGGGCTGAGATTATTGACCTTCAACAACCACAGCCATCTTCTTTTGTGCTAAGTTTGACTCCAACCTGTGGAGAGTTATTCTCTTGTTTCTGTTGACTCCAGTTTTGCTGAGGCCTATTAATGCCATGCTTGTTCAAATGCTGCCTGAAGGACAGTTATTCTCATCTCACCTCACCTCACCTCTGACATTCAGCTCCTTTGTCCATGTTTGGAACAAGGATACATTGAAGTCAGGAGCTGAGTTATCCTGGCAGAACCCAAACTGAGCATTGGTGAGCAGGTTGCTGCTGAGTAAATGCCAGTGCTGATAACTCCTTCCACCACTTTGATGATTGAAATTAGACTGAGAGGGCAGTGATTAGCTTGGTTGAATTTGTCCTGCATTTTGTGTGCATATTCCAGCTTGTCCTTAGTACTGAGCACGCATTTGGAAGAGTCAATTTCAGCAATGTACCTTTTTAATCCTTGAGTTAACAGGTAGCACACATTAAAGAAGAGATTTTTCTGGATCAATGCATTGGATAACATTTAAAGGATCTTCTAATTTCATTCAATTGCATTACCAGGGTGAAAACAGATTTTGAAGTATTCTTTGGAAGCTTTCTGGCTCTCCTGTTTTTCGACATTTCTTGTGCTTAGATGGAATCCAGAGCAATCTGCCTTCAATTGCCCAGATTTTATCAAGGATAAAAGATATTTAAACCTTAATTAGCCTTCTGATTTGAGGGCACACCATGGAATTTGACTCAATATCTATTTGACCATGCAAATAAATATATTTGTGCAGGTGCAATTGCTACTTGTGCATCTCAGTGGGAATGTAGCATCCATCAACTAGGCCTGCAGCATTCCTAAATTCCAACTATTCTATCTCTGATAATCAATTTGAGTGAGAAAAGACAAGAATTCACTGTGTGTGGGGTAGGCGAAGAAGTGGGAGGATGCAGCTTATGCACCGAATGTTTTGCTGATTGTTTAATATTATAGATGAGAACAGTATGTTAAGAAAATATGCAAGATATCCACAACTATGACATATAGTTTTGAACAAATGAATACATTTTTAATGCTGCTTTGCACATGACTATTTAGATCAAGGTAAAACTTAAAATAATGCAGCTTTTTTTTGGATCGAAAAGGATGAGGTATAACCCTAGTGTTAGCTGTGGTTCACCTGTTCACACTCCTCCTTCTGAGCCACAAGGTTTTTAGTCCAAGTTGCCTACTAGGATTTGAGCACAAAAATTAATGCTGATACTCAAGTGCTGCATTGTTGGAGGTGCCACCTTTCGGATGAGATGATAAACTGAGATCCCATCTATTCTTTCAGATGAATCCAAAGGAGAGGAGAAAGTTAACCCTGGTGACCTGTTTAATATCAGTAAACAGATTATCTGCTCATTCTTATTTTGCTGTTTTTTGGAGTTTGTTATGTGCAAATTGGCAGCTGATTTTCTACATTGCAAGAATAATTACACTTCACAGGTATCGAATTAGCTCGATCTTATTTGGGGATGTCCAGTAGTTTGAAATGTGGAATATTGTTATGATCCTCATTGAGACCAATAACTTGTAACTGACTTTAAAAAAACCTGAAAGAAATGCCGATGCTGTAAATCAGGAACAAAAACAGACGTTGTTGGAAAAGCTCAGCAGGTCTGGCAGCATCTGTGAAGAAAAAATCAAGCTTTAACGTTTCAGGTCCGGTTCTGAGTAAGGGTCCCCAGACCCAAAACGTTAACTCTCATTTTTTCTTCTTGGATTCTGCCAGACCTGCTGAGCTTTCCCAGCAACTTCTGTTTTTGAACTTGTAACTGACGTTGCTTAACAGACAACTAACATGCTATACTACAGTGCCAAATCACAGAAAAGGCATTCCCTAGAAACTTGTTAAACAACTATAAAACTTGCACTGTGTTTCCACTTTACGCCACATTCTCCACTGAATTGTGGTCTTGTGATTAACTCTGAGAAGAGGGTTTGCTTTTCAAGCTTCCCACATGGTGAGTGCCCCACCAGCCTTGAAGGCAGGATGAGGTCCTTAAGTAGTCATTTCTTGTAAGCTCACCCTTGGGAGAGGACATGAAAGTGTACCTTGTCAGACATATATGGAATTTGTATCAAACATAGTTGCCTCCAGGTCTGCAATGCTACTAATACAAAAGAACATTGCAACACATGCATTTGTGCTGATGATTATGCATTTATAATACGTGAGAATGTATTTATTAATTCAAAATGATGACTTCATATAACTTTCATTTAGTATTGAATAATTATTAAAACAATCAAAATGCATTTTTAATAGACTCGAAACGCTTCCCCTTATTGTTTGTACTTAGTATGTCCTCTGTTTTCATTGTTCCATTAATTGTGCCCATACCATCAGCTAAGTACTAAACAAGAACACACAATTGATTTTTTTTTTTAAGCACCTACTTGAGATTTTCTTGAGCGCTTTTTTTCATCATGAGGACTTCCTTTATGGTTTTCAGATGCTCCTTTTTAAAATTCTCATTTTCTGGTTTATGAGGTGATACAGTCAACTATAACAGTATCTTCTGTATTTGTCGTACAGTTTTTCATTAATTCACAGAATGTGGGGGTTGCTGGCTAAGCCAGGATTTATCACCCACTGGGCAGTTAAGAGTTAACCACCTTTCTGTGGGCCCAGAGTCACGTAGGCCAGTCCAGAGAAAGATGGCAAATTTCCTTCTCTAAAGGACATCAGCGAACAACATGGGTTTTTACAGAAATTGACGGTGGTTACATGGTTGCCATGAGGCTAGCTTTTAACTCCATAGTTTTAATTGAATAAATATTTCACCTTCTGCCATGGTGGGATTTGAACCCATTTCCTCTGAGCATTAGCCTGGGTTTCTGGATTACAAACCAGTAATATTACCATGGCATCACTGTATCCCCCATTGGCACCATTTGGATACACAAAGAAGTATAAATGGTAGAATTGATCTATATCCTCTATACTTATCAACCCTGTATTAAACTGAAAGTCATAACACATGAGGAGACCATTAACTTTACAGACACCATAGTATTGGCAAGGGTGTGCGAACCAAGGGACAATAGTAGAGGAGAAGAACAGGATTCACAAAATACATGAGTTACAACTGGCACCAATAGAAACAGTGCCAAGTTAGTGGGTGAAGTCAAAATAAGGAATAAAAAATATAGGAGTCTAAATCAGGGTTACTGTGCTTCTATGTGAATGCATGGAGCCTCTTAAACATGATTAGGAGTTGCAGGTGCAGATTGCCATATGAAGTTTTGATGTTGTGATAACAGTGACCTAGCTCAAGGAAGAGTAAGACTGTGTGTTAAATATTCCTCAATACAAGGTATTCATAAAAAATAGAAAAGGAAGGAATGGAGGAGGGTAGAAGTATCGGCCAAGGAGTGCAATGAAGTGCTGGGAGAAAGAAAATGTTTCCGAGTTTCCGAGCACAGAATCAATTTGGCTACATCCAAGGAATAAAAAAGGTACAATTATATTGCTAGATGTAGGCTATAGACCAACAAATGGGAAGTATTAAGAAGAACAAATCTGCAAGGTAACTACAGAGATATGCCACCATTATAGTATATTTATAATGGGAGACTTTAATTACCCAAACATAGACTGGGGTACTTGTAGTAAATAGGGCAGCAAGAGGCAAGTGTTCCTGGCAAATGACATGGAACATCCAGAGTGGAGAGCAAAATGGAGCAAGATCAAGACTGGGCAGTATTGACTGGAATATGTAGTTGGCATGAAAACCATAACTGAACAATGGGCTAACTTCAAAGAGGGGATGGTTTGGATAGAGTCAAGGTATATTCCCTTGAAGGAAAAGTAGAGCAAACAATTCCGGAGCTCCCTGGATGACAAAGGAGATAGAAATTAAGATAAGGAAGAAAATGTGTGCTTGTGGCAAGTATAGGCTAGAAACTAAAATTGTGAACCAAGAGGAATATCGGAGGTTTACAGGGGAGGTGAAAAAGCAAATGAGCGAAGCAAAGAGGAATTATGATAAAAGACAAGTAGCTAACTCGCAACTGTCTCCAGATACAAAGCCTAGAAGCTTTCAGAATCTTGTATAATTTGAACTCAAATACCAATATTCATGTGTCCATCTGGAACTGATACAACAGGCTTATTAAAGCAGAGCAATGATTCTCAGCACCAGGACCCCGGGTTCGATTCCACCCTCGGGTGACTGTGTGAAGTTTGCACATTCTCCCCGTGTTTGTGTGGGTTTCGTCTGGGTGCTTCGGTTTCCTCCTACAGTCCAAAGATTTGTAGGCTACGTGGATTAGCAATGCTAAATTTCCCATAGTGTTCAGGGATGTGTAGATTAGTGGGATGGGTCTGGGTGGGATGCTGTGAGGGTCAGTGTGGACTTATTGGGCCGAAGGGCCTGTTTCCACACTGTAGGGATTCTATGATCTATGATCTAACAATAAGAGTTGCCCTAAAGTCTTCTATGGCTATATACAAAGGAAATAGGTGGTAATAGGAGGAGTAGGATTGGTTAGACTTGTATCTGGATTTATACCTAGAGGAAGGGAGCATGACTGAGGTGTTAAATGAAAACTTTGTATCTGTCTTCAACAAAGAGAGAGAGATAATACCCAGACCATGATGAAAGAGGAATGGACTCAGTCACTAGAAGGGTTCAGAATTGATAAGGTAGAAGTGTTGGGTAGACTGTTGGTATGTAAAGTTGACAAGGCACCAGGGCTGGATGAGATGCATCCAAGGATTTTGAAGGAAATGAGAGTGGAAATTGCAGGGGCACTGGCCACAATTTTTCAATTTTACTAGACTTGTGGGAGGTGTCAGAAGACTGAAACATTGATTTGATTTTGATTTTATTGTTACGTGTACACAAATACAAATGTACAGGAGCACTGTGAAAAGTGTATAATGCTACCACACAAGGTGCCATCTTAAGTACAAGTACCTAGCTACAGAATCTGAAGAACAAAGTAGAAAGAAAGAACAAAGTTAAAAGTTAACATCACAGAAATTATAGTATAGCATAAAACATACAAAGTAAGGTTAAAAATTGTACATAGCAGATCTTCTTAGGCATATGCTGAAAATAAAGAAATAAAGCTGAAAGTTTAAACATTACAGTCCCCATGGTGGGACTCCACTTTGAGGAATCACCTTGAGACCGCAAGTCCACGCTGAGGCCACCCCAGGCCGAGAGACTGCTACGTACCACTGAAAGGTCATCATGCTGGGCTGAGAGACCGCCATGCTGGGCCACTGAGAGCAAATACAAACATTACAGCCTTATTCAAGAAAGATTGTAAGATAAGCCCAGCAAATACAGACCAGTCAGTTATTCAGGACATATTTAATTATGTGGAAAAAGGTGGCTTGATTAGGAAGGGTCAGCGTGGATTCCTAAGGGTATGTTCAATTAATTTTTAGACAATTTTGAAGAAGTAACGAACAGATTTAATGAGAGGAACACTGTTGATGTGGAGTACATGGACTTTTAGAAGGTGTTTGAAACAGTGCCACCTATGAAGAAAATTATAGGCCATGAAATAAAAGCGTCAGAAGCAACATGGATACAAAATTAGCTGAATGATAGGAAACAGAGAGTAATGGTCAATGGATATTTTTTAGGCTGGACAAAGGTTTGTGGTGGAGCTCAGCAGGGGGTTAGTATTGGGACCATTGTTTTTTCTGATGTACATTAATGATCTAGATCTTGATGTGCAGGGATAAATTTCAAAGTTTGCAGATGACACAAAATTAGAACTCCGGAAAAAGACAGACAAGTTGGTGGAGTGGGCAATGAGGTTCAATGCAGAGAAGTGTGAGGTGATGCAGGCTGTCAGGAAGAACATTGAAAGACACTACAAAATAGTGGGTAAAATTCTAAGAGGGCGACAGGAGCAGATGGGTCTATGTGTACTATGTATGTATGTGTGTGTGTGTATATATATGGTGGCAGGACAGGTAGAGCAGCAAGTAAAACATATACAGTATCTTGGCTTTACTAATCAGGGCATAAAGTATGAGAGCAAGGAGGTGATGTTGAACTTATATGAGATACTTGTTAGACCTCACTGAAGTATTCTGTACAGTTCTGAATGCCACATTATGGAAAGAATGTGAGCACATAGCAAGAGTACAGAAGTGATTTACAAGGATAGTTCCAGGGATAAGAAACTTCAGTCATGAGGATAGATTGAAGAATTTGGACCGTTCTCCTTGGAGAGAAGAATGTAAAAGGAGATATGACAGAGGTTTTCAAAATTATGAATGGGCTTGTTGCCTATCTCTGTGTGACAGCAGTATATACATAGATGAAGGTACAGCAGAGACACTTAGAGCTCTATAGAACTTAGTTAATTTAAGTAAATGATGCACACCGTTAACTACTAGCGATATCTCAACCACAGTACTTTACTACTATGGGTTCTATAACTCACCCCAAACATTATTACCCAGGAGAGTCTGTAGCTGGAACTCTTCTCAATATCTTCACCATGCCTCCCAATGTAGGGTACCTCTTACAGTATTATTCTCAAGTCCTGCTAAAATTGGGGTTTCTGGGCTGTTTTTTGTAAAGTTCAGACCTGCCAAGTTGGTGTTCTGATTTCCTTATTTGGAATTGCTTGTGAAACTTGTCCAATTTCAAATGGTTTTATCATACATAGCTGGCAACGGTCGAATTCCTTTGGTTTCTGCAAATCATTCTCCCTTTTATGGCCTCAACCATAACCTAGCTCCCTGATTTGGCTTCATGGCAGCTGGAATGTCATTCTTTTCATTCTTCATAATTGCAGCTCGAACATGGGCATGGTAACCTACTTACCTTTAGAGAACTGCTTTCTACAACGTCTTCTGTCAAGCTTGCAGGTAACTTGTTCTAGTCCACCATAAAATTTCATATCAAATCCCATATCTTCGACCTTATCGAACAGTCTAGACAGAGCAGATCGGGAGAAGTTGTTCCTGACGTAATTTATGTTTGGTGATGTTACTTTGACACACCTTGATATATTTTAATGCCTTCTAAAGGTGTTGTATAGATGTATAAAGGAGGTCTTCTAGTACAGTAGTAGTATACTTGACGTTGAGCCAGATACTCCAAGTTCCCTTCCACAACATGAAGACCAAACCGAGTGCGTTCATAGCATGGTCAAATATGTTAAGTATCAGCCTGTAAATTTTTCCAACATATGGCAATGGCAATAGCAGGAGAGACATGTAGTCAGCTATGTGGTCACATGCATTTGATGGAAAGAAAATGGGAGCCTTAACAATCACTGTTCATATGTGCAGCACTACAGCATGCATGTATAAGTGTATGTTGCCACATCAACACGAAATGCCCAGATAGTTGGTTGGTTCAGTTGGCTGGACAGCCATGTGCATCAGATTGGTGCCAACAGCATGGAGTTTGATCCCTGTTCCAGACAGGGTGGATTCAGGAACTGTCTCCTTGCTGTAGCTGTGGTGCAGGTTGTGACACTCTGTGTTGGATCTGCCTTCAGGTAGAGAACTGAAAACAAAAGCAAATTGCTGTAGTTCAAATTTCCACAAGTGAAAAGAAAGAGTTTGGACAGTTACAATACATTTATTGAACACTTCCCATAACAGAATTGCTATGGACATCTTTGGGAATTTAATATATTCACACTTATAGTCAAATTTGTCCTAAACATGAAGAAGGGATAAGCTGAATTTGGAAAATGTTTTGATCCCATTATTTGAAGATATAGTTCATACTTTGTCTTTGACAATTGCTGAGACAATGGATCTGAAAAGTCTCCTCATGTTCGATGACTGGAGGAAAATGTAACATTTTTATAGCCATAGTCTACTTTGGATCAGTAGTTCAACTGATAGACAGTGAGCTGAAGAAAGAAATGAACATTTTCCTTACTTCTAAATTTCAAATAGGACACTAGCACCCAACCATATATAATCCTGTATAAACCTCAAGAGATTTTACCAGTAAGGTGGAAGCTAAAATTATACTGTAGAAATGCTACCAACCTCGAAATATTTGCAAAAGGTATATTTTGTGGGACCAATGAACTGCGGTGTTAAATCCTGAATCTCTGGTTGCATGATTCCATTAGATATAATCTCTTGCTTCAACTGGTACTTAAATTTTAATCAGGGACATTGTTAAAGTCCCACTGTATAGTCTTCTCTGTCTGCTTGAGAGTGGAGAGAATTGTCAGCTGGTACATTAAACAGCTGATCATACATCAAATGATGTAAGTAATAATAACCAGAAGCATGTCATTTGGCCCAACCATTCTGATCTCCATTTCTGACCTCCTCACAATCAAGTGGTCCTAATCACATTTTTAGCCTGCTACATACTTTATTCCTCCATTTACTTTTAACTTTAACTGTGGCTCAGTTGATAACAATCTGGATGCTGTGACAGTAGGTTGCTCTGATTTGTCAATGAAATATTAAATCAAGGCCCTCCCTCTAATGTGGAAATAAAAGATCCACTGTACTTTTCAAATTAGCAGGGGAACTTCCCCTGGAGACCTGGCCAACATTTAGCTCTTGACCACCATCATAAAAAGATTTTCACGTATCAATGGTTGATGTATTGTGATTTGTTGGAGCTTACTGTATCTAAATTGGCTGCACATTTCTTAGTGACTTTGCTTCCAGAATTTTTTTTTGATTGACATAATGAAGTGTTACAGAAATGCAACTTTTCTTTTCAATCTGATCTTGAGTATTGACATCGGTTTTTGCCTGATTCATTAACCCTGGAAGTTACTGTATCAACTTGTTATAAATTTTACTCTCAGTTAGCCAAAAAATAGCAGCATTGCCAGCATTTTAAAGACAACCTCAGTTAAAACTAAAATGGTAGCGTGGGGCGAGATATTATAGTATAAATGCAACTAAGTTGCACATTCCCGTGTGTGATATATTTGCATGAGAGACAGACACACATTCTAAGAAAATTATATCAGCAACTTAAACCACTTTACAGTAGTCAAGAATAAAAATTCTGTAAGTAGAGAAATTTTAAAAATATTACACAATCTCATAAATTAATTTCCACCTTTAAAAGCATTCCGGAAAGTCCGCATTGTATCCAGTTTAGTAAAAGCCAATATATCTTTCCTGATGTGTGGTGTTCTGCATGTTCAGGAGTATGAGGAGACAAAGAGTTGTATTTTTGAGTTCACTTCTGTTGCTAGGGAAAAATACTGTTTAGGTGGTGCTGAATAAAATGCTGAATAAATGTTTGTCTGGTACCATTTAGCTATAGTTGGCTATCTAGTGGAGTCTAAAATATCAACTCTTAAAGATGTAGCTTAGTAAAGCTTCATTGTAACCAGGAACAGTTCATGTTGCAAACTAGGGTGAGTTAAGTAACCTCAAAATCCAGGGGGCCTATCAATGTGCTGTTCCACGTTATTGATAGCAGCAGAGATATTGACAGTCTGTGCTCGGAAGGAAAATAAAGAGTTTGATATGACATATTGTGTGTCTCAGCAAGCCTCATAAATAATTTTGACAAGTTTTTGTATGCATGGGAAAGTCCTTGATTCAGCCTACCATAAAAATAAACTTCTATTATGGAATGTATTTGTCAAGTGGCGGTGTGATGGATGGAGCTGTATTTACCCCTTGGCAGTTCGATGAGTTTTAGATGCACAGTATTACTGGGGAGGATTTTCAGGATTATATAAAAAAAAATAATTGTATGGTGCAAAAAATATAATATTTAAACCTGAATTTTATTCCAAAAGATTTTGTCGCATTGTATAGCAGTTTATGTTGTCATCCAAATCAACCTTCTCCTGCTCTGATTTATTTGGTTTCTCTGTGGTGCTCTGAGTTTTTCAGATTTAACCAAATCAAGGGCTCAATTACTGCTTCTGGATATATTTTTCTGCTGTAAATGTTTATAACCTCAGCAGTGGAAAGGGTTTTATTTTAACTACATTAGTCTGTTTGAGAATGAAAAATGTAGATAGACATATTGTTAATAGATCTTTTTTCTTGTGAAATCTCTGTAGGGGATGATTCAGAACACCCTGGTGGTATAGTTTATGTGGTTAGTTATTACACACAGATTAACCACTGAAAGTTGAATTTTAAAATATCTGCTTTAATTTCCTAATGTTATTTAACATCAGGATTCAAGTCCTTATTAAGAAGGTAATTCTTCAATTTGATTACAAAGTGAAAATTGCATATAGCATTTTATTTTTAAAAACACATAGGTTAGTCATGAAAAATTCCAAACACCTGTAGACTTAACAGTTAAGCATGATTTACTTTTTGCAACACATCGCAGATGCGGCTTAAGTAGTTTTTTTTGAGTGGATGTGATCAAGAACAAAGAATTTGCCACAGCAGATTAAGTGGTTTACATCATGTCGCTGTGTTTGCAATAGATGACAATAAAAAGCCCACTGGTCACAATAGTGTGAAGTCCAAAAAGATAAGAGGGTCAGTAATTACTCATGTAAAGGTGAAGGAAGGATGATAATTGAAAATTATTGTTAATAAAACTTTCAAAATCAGGGTAAGAGCAAGAAGGAGCATTCATTTAGGCTTCCATGTAATGGAAGATGATATCTGGGAGGCAGCTGAGCAGGACTCAGTAATCCCACAGAATTTCACCCAGAAAGGTAAACTGCCAGTACTCTCAAATGTCAAGGGTTAAGAATGTGATCAATAAGGATGGGTTTGATGGTTAATGCAAATGTGGTTCCATGAAAGCACTTGATAGACAAAGAGGCAGGTTCACCTTAAAGTTTGGGCTGATTGGGATAGATGAATCACCCGTGAAGCTCTGGAAAATTTTACATGTTGACTATCTAGCATTGTTTGAATAGGGAAGCCAGATGACCAACTTGGTAGGATTTCTATCCCCACCCTCAAACCATCTGCAGAGACTGATCTTGGAATTGTTCCAGATTGGAGAGAACTCTGTTCATTCCAGATGAGAATTGAAAAATAAAAGCAGCACCTAACTATAGAGTTGGATGTCTTTAACTTGGGATAATCAAAAGTCATGGCTAGTTTAAGGTATTCAGCATGGAATTCAAATGTTTGAACTAAATATTGCTCTTTAACAATATAATTCTGACTCTTGTAGAATACTACTAAAATAGTAAGTGAGCTTAGATGTGAAAACATGGTCTGCTGTTTGAGGGGTTTATTTATGTTGGTATGCTTTTGGAACAGTAACATCCCATCACTAGCCATCAAGCTTTCACCTTAATCCTGAACTGTAAAATATTCCAATTTTGCGTTCACTGGTTTGTTGCGTTGCCATTTTTTTCCCCTTCCTATCTATTCCACTTTGTTGTTGCTCCTTTTATGTTCTGGTCCGAACTTAACACAGTCCCATTCCTCTTTTCTGCCATTCAGTCCACCTCACTCCATGTTTAAGCAGGTTTATTCCCATTTATTCCCTGTTTATTCACTTTCCTGTTGGCATTTGCTCCATTCTCTATTGTGATACCTTGCTTTCTTTCTGGTGTTTCTCTCTCAGCTCAAGACTAAACGGGATAAGACATTAAGTACAGTAATTCAGGTCATAACGAGATTGAAATCTTCCTGTTCTTGTTTATCCAAAAGTGCTGAAACTCAGGAATATTTTGACATAAAAATTGATCATTTTTTAGGCCTGAGAAGTACAACCACGATAATGTGCATTTTCAATAGAGTGTGCAATTCATTGCACCAATCTGGAGTATCAATAGCTTTGAAATCCCCACGTTTTAATGTTTTCTCCAGATTCAAGCAGTATTGGATAATCTGCTTTGATGTGCTGTAATGCAAACTGTGATCATCACAGAGGAAGTCAAATACTACTAATGACATAAATTTGTGTGACTCTTTCTTCAATCAATTCCAAGCTGTGTCAAAGGCTGCATTTTAAAAGTTCACTTTAAGATTTTAAGTAGGGTCCTGAATAGTTCATTATCTGCTTCCTCTTCCTCCAACTACAGACTGATTCTAGTTCAAAGTGTCTCCAAATCTTCAGCAAGTTCAGGTGCATCCAACATTGTTTGCCTAAACCCTTTGTCATTCCTGCAGTCCACAAAATGCTTCTTGGTTTTTGTCAGTTGCCTATTGTGTCACTTATGTCAAACTCCTTCATGTGATGCTGAATTTTCATTTGAATTAGGTTTATGTCACATGTACTTACATGAGTACAGTGAAAAGTTTTCAAGTCACCATTTATGGTGCCATCTTAGGTACAGAATCTTTGTTTTCCTTATTTTCTGACTTGTAACTATGTTTAGAAAGCTAAACATTACAGTCCTTCTTACTAAAATGTAGAAAAACAAAGAAACACAGTCAACAGTTCCAACACCACAGACCTTAAGTGCCTAGCCATGTTGGACTCGCATTCCTCACAAGGGCTTGACCTTGGCCCTGCCACCACACTAGGCTGCTTGCTGTTGCTGCCTTGAAGCCTGCTCCCGCTCTCGCCACTGGCTGCCCTGGGCTGCCTGCTCCCTCCCTCGCTGCCAGCCGCCTCAGGCTGTCTGCTCCTGCTCTCGTTGCACACGTGAGACATGATCTTTAAGAGAAAGTCAAACTACACAACAGGAGAAACCACAAACTTGAAATTAGATTTTTGCAAGAGCATGTGCATCTCCTCATGAGGCGTTCCTGTTAGGATAGTGTCATCATAAATTTCAGTTAGTGGATTATGGATAGCATCCAGCTGATAGCAAAGAGCTTTCAAGGTGTCATCTTGACTCTTGATTCACTCAGTGATTTCACTAAGATGGGCGCATCATGCATCAGAACAATGTACTGAAAATGAGAAATACACATAAAGATGTTGGACTAGGTCAAAGATAGCTGTGCTCAGAACAGCTATCAGGCTATCATTGACTGCAGTAGAGGGCATTGTGCAGACAGAGTACGAGTGCTGGTGGCAGATAGTTGCTTATTTATTGATCCACAATTGATGAGATTTTTGAGGGAGCATCTGGAACTGATGGCTCTGGAAACATGTCGGCTGCAAAGCTAGAAAATAATTTCAGATAGAAAACACACGATATAGTTGCTGGCAGCTACAGTTTTGTTACTTTGCAATGATGTAGCACGGCAAACCTGTGTAACGGCATATGTGCAGGTGCTCTGCCACTTAGTGTGGGCATTCACAATAAATGCAGCCTTCTTTGTTGAAGTGTATGTAAAATGGCTGCTTGCAATGTGTGTGCCTCATCATAAAGGTCACATGCCTACATCAGACCAGGAAGGATAATAACCCTTGAATTCATTTTAGTCCAAACAAAAATCAGTTTCTCAAAGTGACAATTGGCAGCACCATTAAACATCACATTCAAAGACTCCGAACTGTATGGGACAAACAAGGCTCATAGATTATCATCTAGAATTCTACATTGCTCATGATTATTTTCCCCTTCTTTTGCTTCTATTATAGTAGCCTTGCTCACATGCGTTTTCGGTGATCAATGACTTCTCTTCTAACTAGTGAAGACACTTCAGAAAAGAATCTTCTTGCTTTGCTTGTTTTTTTCCTTTTCAGCCTTCCACTTATCGTCATGCCAATGCCAGTTGTCTCCGTTAATGGCATAAATTCCAAGAGACTTTCCTTTCTGTGGACAGGTCTGTAGCTATGTCCACAAAGTGAATGAACCTTGATCTCGTATACAATTTGCAGTGATGGAAAAGTACTTGGCTGCATGAATAGTTGTTAGAATTTTTTCTTTGGCGCTGGATAAGAGTTAAATAAGTTGATTTTCTCCCAGGGTAGCACACGCGTGCCTCATTGTCTTTTACCTTAAGACGCTTATCCATAACTGGGTCAAAAAAAGCTAAATATTCAACAAATTTCATGGAGTGTGCAGTTTTTCGGTTTTGTTCCCTGAAGGGCAGATTTTGAACACAGAGAACTCTTAGTAAGATTTTCTAAGATTTGCTGCCAATACTTTTTTCTTGTTTAATGAGGTGCAGACTTTCTTCATCAATGGTTTTCTTGTTTTTCAATTGCAGTTCAAGTTCTTTCCACTTTTGATAATTTTCCAAGTGTAACTGCATCTCTTTTGTGCTATGAGAATTGTTAACATGTTTTTCCAGTCTTTTGAACCTTTATCATAAAAAAGAGAGATTATGCACCACTGATAACCAGTTTTCAGGAGAAACAAAGACAAAATTCTTGGTGTGGAATTCTTTCTCTTCACTCATGGGACATGGTTATCGCTGGCTGGACCAGCATTTATTGCCCATCCGTAGTTGCCTTTGAGAAGGTGGTGTTGAGCTGTCTTCCTGAGCTGCTGCAATCCATGTAGGCAGATCACCACCACCTTCTCAAGGGCAACTAGCACAGGTAATAAATGCTGGCCCATTCAGTGACGTTCACATCCCATGAGTGAATAAGATAAAATAATGTAGCATGGTGCATTGAAGAGCATAAGAACCAGGAGCAGGAGTAGGCCATCTGGCCGTTGGAGCCTGCTGCGCCATTCAGTAAGATTATGGCTGATTTTGCCGTGGCCTCAGTTCCACTTACCCATCCTCTCACCGTAACCCTTTATTCCTTTACCATTCAAAAAATTGTCTATCTTAACTTTTAAAAATATTCAGTGAGGAAGCCTCAACTACTTCACTGGATGGGGAATTCTACAGATTCACAACCCTTCGGGTGATGACATTCCTCCTTAATTCAGTTCTAAATCTGTTCCCCCTAATTTTGAGGCTATTCCCTCTTGTCCTATTTTTCACTCGCCAGTGGAAACACCCTCCCTGCTTCTATCTTATCTATCCCCTTCATAATTTTATATGTTTCTATAAGATCCCTCTTCATTCTTCTAAATTCCAATGAATATAATCCCAGTCTACTCAGTCTCTCCTCGTAAGCCAACCCTCTCAACTCTGCAATCAACCTAGTGAACCTCCTCTGCAACCCCTCCAGTGCCGGTACATCCTTTCCCAAGTGAGGAGACCAAAACTGCATGCAGTACTCCAGGTGTGGCCTCACCAGCACCTTATACAGCTGGAACATAACCTCCCTGCTTTTAAATGCAATCCCTCTAGCAATGAAGGACAAGATTCCATTTGTCGTCTTAATTGCCTGTTGCGCCTGCAAACCAACCTTCTGCGATTCACGCACAAGGACACCCAGGTCCCTCTGCGCAGCAGCATGCTGCTTTTTTTATCATTCAAGTAATAGTCCTTTTTACTGTTATTCTACCAAAATGGATGACTTCAAATTTATCAACATTGTACGCCATCTGCCAGACCTATGCCCACTTACTTAAACTATCTATATCCCTCTGCAAACTTTCAGAGTTCTCTAAGCACTTTGCATTACCACTCATCTTAGAATCATCCACAAACTTTGACACACTACACATGGTCCTCAACTCCATATCAACTATGTAAATTGTAAACAATGTTCATAATGGTTTGTAGTTGGGAACCAATCTCAATTGCTATGTATCCTTTTGTAATGACTCAAAGGAAATTTTATTTGATTTTGCACCTTAGGGAAATTGAACTGCTAAACTGATCTGGCACATTTGCACTGAATCTGTCATACACAGTTGCTGTACACTTGTGGCAGGTCCACATGCTTTCACATCTTGATCCTCCAGGCAGACTTCTTCATTTGGTTCAATTTCTGCAGCATTCAAATGTTCCTCAAGAACTACTTCAACTTGTGAGACTGTAGGCAAGACTATCATCTCAGCTTCAGTCTCTGCAGTTTGATCCTTTGAGCTATAGCTACCTTCTTCACCTTGATGTTGTGGATAAAGATACTTTAGAAAATAATCTTGTTTTGCTTGCTGTTTTTCTTTTTCAGCCTTCCAATAATTATATTGTGGCCCAGTCAATTATTTTGCCTCTCTATCTGACATGATGCCACAGCCATTGTCACTTGTGACCTTCAGTGTTCCCTGGATATTCTCTGACTATTCAAGGAAACTGAAGCTCCTGAAGTGAACACACTCTCAATCTCAGTATCTCATCTTGCTAGTTTCACTGACACTGGCAGTCTAGAAAACCTATTTTTCTGGCTGTTCAACCTCACCTTTCTTTAATTCTCAGATAATTGTTGTTGCCTGAATGCATTGATTTTGAGTTCAGTTGAGATTTCTGTAGAAGAGGAAAGAAGTACAAAGTCCTTCTGATGCTGGAGACCTTGAATCACTTTGGGTGGCTGCATGCTGAATAAAAGAGCAGCCATGACCCAAGAAGGTGAGTCACAAGACGGGTAACAAAACTAACACTTCTCAAGATTTTTGTGGGATGGCAGGAAAACAGGGAAACAACTAGATGGAATGAGGATATGTATGCAAGCCATTCCATGGGAGAAATGGTTAAGAGGCTTTGAGCATCTGCAGGATAGGGATGTTCAAATTTATTTGATGTACTTTCACTAACTAAAGATTTTTTTAATGTAGTTAAGTTGATATTAGCTACTTAGAACTTCATTTTATTTCATCTCAGCATATATCCAGAGGTACCCATGGTGAATATTGGGTAAGAAGGCATGGTGGATGTAAGGGCAAAGGCTGGTGCTTAAGGAGCCTGGATTGGCATGTGGCTATAAGAGGCCATTAAATGAGTGAAGGATTATGATTTGGTATGGAGGATATGAGGAATCATTGGATGGCCGCGTGGACGTGTGGAATGAGGCTAGAGGACCTAACATTAAAGAAAACAATTGGGCCCAAGTCCCAAAGGACTGAGGTAGCCTTTTCAAACAGCTTGCCTCATTACTCAGCAGCCTCTGTAGTTGCTTTGGGTGCACCAAACTGGGAGATCCCTTAACTCAAGCTTCCTGCATCTAAGATTAAAATCCAGCCATTCATTCTTAAAAATAAGAAGAGCATTTTTACTTAAGGTAACATCTGCTTTACTTGCAACAAATTTCTAATTATTAACTTAACAGAATTACAGATTATAGAACATGTTTCCCATTTTATTCCCTCTATCAACAATTTTAATATAAAGCAATTTGTGTTATATTTTAGATCATACTAAAAGGGCTATTGCAATCTCTATGCATTAACTATTGATGAATGCTGTTTAATGAGCTATTGCTGATTTAGGACATGTGTGCTTGTTTTAATAGCCGCATGAGGAGCACAACTTGTATTGTGCACAGTAAGTAAGGCACAGTGACTTCCTAGTGGAGACTAGTTACTAAAATCCAAAAAGCGTGTTCTTTATTTACTGTTTAGACTTGAACAATTTTAAAGAGGAAACCTTTAGTGTACATGCATAGAGTTTGTTTTTTTTTTTAAAAACTTGTTACTGAGGATTCTACTGAGATTGTTTTTTATTCATTCATGGAATGTGGGAATCACTGGGTCATCACAAGTTGCCATTGAGAAGATAGTGGTGAACTGCCTTCTTGAACTGTTGCAGTCCATTTGGTGTAGGTAGACACATGATGCATTAGGGAGGGAATTTTCTCACTGAAGGAGTGGATATGTATTTCCAAGTCAGAATGGTGTGTGGTTTGCATCTGATGGTGTTATCATGTATCTGCTGCCTTTGTCTATCCAGCTATTCTGATCTGATCTGATCTTGAAGGCACAGCATTAATATGGCTCATCAAGTTTAGTTTCTGTTCATTGGTAACTCCCCAGAATGTTGTCAAGGTCAAAAGTCACATGACACCTGATTATAGTCCAACGGTTTTATTTGAATTCGCAAGCTTTCGGAGCACTGCCTCTTTGTCAGATGAAGTGATGTTGATAATGAATGTCAAGGGGCAATGGTTGGATTCTCTCTTGTTGGAGATGGTCATTGCCTAGCACTTGTAGTGCACGGATGTCACTTCACGCTTGTCAGCTCAGACCTGGATATTGCCCAGGTTTACTGCACTTGGACACGGACTGCGTCTGTATCTAAGTCGTCATGCTTTGTCCTGAACATTATGCAATCATTAGTAAATACCCTACTTTCCAACCACCTTTTGTCCAGGTATGACTCCAATTGCTGGAGAGTTTGCTCCCTGATTGCCAGTCAACTTTATATTTGCCAGGGGCCCTTGATGCCACACTCATTGGTTGTCTTGATGTCACTCTCGTGTTACCTCTGGATTTCAGCTCTTTTGCCCCTATTGTAACTAAGGCTGAAATGAGGTCACAAACTAAGTGGCCCTGAGCATCTGTGAGTGGGATATTGGTAAACGAGTGTTGCTTGATAGCATTATTGGCTAACAACCAATCCATAGTAACATTCATGTTCCATTGAAGCCTCTTCCCATCTTTCCTTACCTGATACTTTAATAAACAAAACCCTCGATTCCGTTCTCTGTTATATATTTACCTGGTTTCTCCTTAAATGTATCAATAACTTGACTTGTTTGTTCCCTGTGGTAGTTCCCCATTCACACCACACTCTAGGTAAAACATTTCTTCTGAATTCCACATTTGATTTCTTAGCGACTAACTTGATGATCTCTTCCCACAAGAGGAAACGCACCCTCTTGAGCCTATTCCATCAGACCCTTTCATAACTTTGAAAATCTCTATTTGGTCACCCCTCAGCCTTTTCAAGGTGCATTTTAAGTAGCACCTTAAAGGATAATAAAGAAGCAAAGAAGTTTAGGTTTGACAGATGTAATGGTAACCTGGAGCTGCAAATGGAAAATGACCTTACTGTCAGTATTCTTCACAAATCTTCAGCAAGCCCTATCCCAGGTTTAGAATTATTCCTCTCTACTAAGCAGCTTTCAGTCACAGTGCTGCTGAGCTTTTGGATGCCTTAATGAATTTTCTCAACCCATGTTGTGATTTCTTTGATTGACCTAATTTCTATCTTGATTAAATTCTTAGATAATGAACTGCTGCATGAAAATGTCTAACTCAGAACAAACATTTTTTTGTCTTTTTTCAAAGAAAAGTGCACTGGTCCTTATTTTAAATGTGACAATTTAGTATTTCTGAATCAAAAAGTAAATTATTTCTTCAGCTTTAATTTTCCTGTGCTGACTATTCATGACTGAGTCTGAACAGACTGACAGCTGTTTGGATGCCATGAGCAATAACCTCATGAAGTTTCTAATACATCTGATGAAATAAAAACAAGGTGCTGAGAAACCTCAGCATGTCTGGCAGCATTTGTAGAGAGAGGAATAAAGTCAATATTTCGAGTCCCATATGATGCCTCTTCGGAACTGAAGAGGGATGGTTATATGATGAGTTTGTGCAAAAGCTGGGGAAAAGCAAGCGGAACAGAAGAAGTCAGGGAAAGATGCCACCAGACAAAAGGTAAAGGGAGCGGTAGTAGGTGTAGAGAAGAGACATGAACCCAGAGTAGGTGTTAATAGCAGGTATAATTAGCATAATATACGTCTACTTTGCTAAAAGACACTTGAGTTTAAAAAAGGCATATAGAATGCTAGCAAAACTCAGCAGGTCTGGGAGCGTCGGTGGAGAAAGAAACAGTTAACAGTTAGAGTCTAGTGTGGGAGAGGTAGTAGGAACTGCAGATGCTGGAGAATCTGAGATAACCAGGTGAAGAGCTGGATGAACACAGCAGGCCAAGCAGCATCAGAGGAGCAGGAAACCTGATGTTTTGGGCCTAGACCCTCCTTCAGAAATAGCTGAAGAAGGGTCGAGGCCCGAAACATCAGGTTTCCTGCTCCTCTGATGCTGCTTGGCCTGCTGTGTTCATTCAGCTCTACACCTTGTTATCTCAGAGTCTATTATGACTCCTCTTCAGAACTGAAAGATAGCATGCAAATTTTTAATACTTTTCACAGAGGCAAAAGATGCAGGGTTGTTTTAGACATGGGTGGTGGGCAGGAGTGGGTGGTAGGTAGGTGGAGGTGTGTGGAAGACAGAGTGCTAAGTCTGAAGTTCTTGAACTCAGAAGACTGGAAAGTGCCTAAGCCAATGAAATGTTGCTTTAATATTTATGCTGTGCCAAGGCTTTGCATCTGATGCTAAAACAGAAGTGCAAAGTATACCCAGTGCCAACAGAGCTTCTGTTGCATCCTTTTCACTTAGTATCATCATCTGGCTGATAGTTGCTAGATAGCCTCCTGAAAGACTCACACAGATTGGCATATGGGGGTTGAACATAGCACCCCACTCACATTGAAACACCGTATGCACTGCCCTACTGGAAATGTTTTCACAGTTGAATTGCTTATCACAGAGAAGAACACCAAGGAAAATAGATGATCCATTATGAGACTGCTGTTACTACTTGTAATTGCACAATGGTTGGCGAAGGCTTGGGTGCTGCATGACCCCACTCCCTTATTTAGGAGGAGGAAAATACGCAAAACCAAAATTGTCAGGATAATATCCGTACTGAAATTAAAAATAGAATGTATTGAAAATACTCAGGAAGCTGGGCAGCACCTTTGGAGAGAGAAACCTCAAATGAAGAAGACTTTTCTTCAGAACTGCCCTGATTCCAGGATTAAGTGATAAATATCAGGAGAGATTGAATTGTGTGATGGTAAAGAGAAAGCTAACAGGTAACTTAATCCAGCTTTTTAAAATTATGACATGCTGGATGCAGAGGAAATCTTTCCATTCACGTGAGGACAAAACTAGGGATCATAAATATAAAGTAGACAGGAGAGCATTATGAAATCCCACCAAGCCACATGAGCAGCTATTCAGTCAGATGACCAAAGCCTGGTCAAAGACGTGGCATTTAAAGATTGTATAAAAGGAGGAGAGAGAGGCAGAAAGATTTAGGTAGGGATTTCCAGACTTTATGACCTTGGTGATCTTCAGATGCCAATGGCAGAGCAACTAAAGTCAGAGATGCTTAAGAGGCCGGAATTTGAGGAGGGTAGATATCTTAGAGGACATTGGGGCTGGAGGAGTTAACATAGTTGGGAGGGGCAAGGCTGTGGAGTAATTTATAAACAATGATAAAAATTTTAATATAATGACATTGCTTGACTAGGAGCCAATGTGTTTCAGTGTGACAGGAAGAATAGTTGAATTTGATTAGTGCAAATGTGTATGTGGGAAGCAGAACTTCGGATAGCTTCGAGAATAGGTTTGAATATCTGTGCTTGTCCAGAAGGCACTGGAATAGTCAACTTGATGTAACAAGGGCATTAATGATTCCCAAAAGGAAAATTTGACTGGAAGTCTTTGCTGCACTAACTCATTTGTGATAAGGCCATTAATGTTGATTTTGGCAGGGCATGCTCCATGACACAGGGAATGGTTTTTTTGTTGGGTTAGGGTTTGGGTGGAGGGGGTGAATTTTTTATTCAAGAAAATGTGTGAAGTACTGCGCTGAGAAAACTATTACATATTCCACTGTTCTGTACATGTCTCTGTTTCTGTCATGATGTTCAGGGTTATAAATTCACTGAAAATCATTCTGACAGATGTTAATGTCAAACCAAACTGCATATTTTGAAAGCTGTCAACGATGTTTGGTATAGGAACAGTTAAAAGGTGAAGACATGAAATAGGAGAATATGTCAGATTTGACAAAAGACTTAAACTTCTAAGCAATCAAAATTTGAAAGGTAGAGCTTGAAAGATTTGGCTGAAATCAATAAAGTAGACGGAATAATTAAGAGGGCTGCAAGTCACAAAGTATTGCGGGGCAGGAGTTTTCTGTAGCAGATGTTTGCCGAAACTTGGTGTAAAAATGATTGAAATATTTTAAGAAAGCTGAAATGCTGTCAGTTGCACCATTTATTTCACTGAGTGCAGATGTACGGCATCAAGTTCTCAAAATGATGGCAGGGAGAAAAAAAAACACCATATGGTTTAACAATTGTCTGAAATCTTGTGTAACCAGCGACACTATTTGAATCACACTTCATTTAGTTCAACTAAATGTCAAAGTTTGTTCTCAGAAATCCTTCTTTTAAAACACATTGCCCAATAAGATGATGATAAATTGAAAATTGTTTGCCCTTGTGTAAATACAGTACCATTGCATTGTTAAGAAACAAGAAAATAATTTGCCATGCATCACATTGCATATCATTCGCAACTCTGACACTTCTAACAGCTGCCTTGAGAAATTTATACATTTTGCATCCACATGTGTTTTGCTTGATGAAAGCTGAAATTAAAAAACAATTTTGTATATTGGAGGCACAAATTAACACTCAGAAATACATCATAATATGAAATCATTCAAAAGAAAAAAAGTGAGAGCCGTGTAATTATATTTTTGAAAATGCTTGTTTTTACCTAAACCCACTCTGTATGATTGGCCTCCTAATATTGCCATTTCAAGGTGAGAAGAAGTCAAAGGGACTTTGAAATGTTTTTTAACCATAATGTCCAATTTTTAAGGTCACTGTTCTCTGGCTGTGGTTAACAATATAAGTATTACATAGAACACAGCTGTTAATCTATCTGTTTATTACGCTAAGGTTTTAGAGTAGATTTGTAGCTGGGGTTGTGGATGTTGTGGTTGGTTGGCGCGCCGAGCTGGTTAGTTGTTTTTCCGCAGACGTTTCATTACATCATGAGTGCAGCCTCCGATGAAGTGCCGTTGTGTTTTCCCACCTGTTATCTAAGCTCTGGAGTCCGTTGAGCTGCATTACCTCACTTCCGGTTTTCCTTCGCAGTGGAGTGTATGTGGGGTCGAGCTCTATGTGTTTGTTGATGGCTTTCTTCGTGGAGTATCAGGCTTCTAGGAATTCCCGTGCTTGTCTCTGCTTTGCTTGTCCCAGGATCATGGTGTTGTCCCAGTTAAATTGGTGGTTCTTGTCCATGTGGATAGAGATGAACATTAATTGGCTACAAAAAGACACGACCAATATTCACTCATCTCAGTTTTAAACCACTTTATAAGTAATATAGTCTGTTCACCATGCTAGGTTTCCTAAAGCAAACTATATCAAGACGGATGTTTCATCCAAACTAATGATTATGCATTTTGGTAACATTGGTGTTGATTTGTTAACTGACATTTTTCTAAATTGTTCTGTTGTTGGAAAATGATCTTGTATCAACAATGGCTAATTGGTAGCACACTCACCACTGATTCAGAAGGTTGAAATTGGAAGTCCCGTCTCCTAAGCCTCAGCACAAAAATCAAGCTTGACATTTCAGTACATGATTGAGGAAGTGTTGCACTGACAAAAGTTCTGTATTTTGGATAAAATGTTAAACTGAAGCCCTATGCACCCTCTCAAGTGGATGTTCAAGATCACAATTTCAAAGGAGAGCAGGTGAATTCTCACTAATGTCCTGGTCAGTATTTATCCCTCAATCAACATTCTTTATAAAATGAACTGTTCATTATTACATTGTTGCCTGTGCAAGTTTGCTGTGTGTAAATTTGACTGTTGTGTAACCTACATTACAAGTGTGATTATACTTCAAAAGTACTTTCTTCTTCATAAGGTGCTTTGAGATATCTGATGAGCATGAAAGATGCTTTATAAATCTAAATCTTTCTTACTCTTTTTGTGACTTTTCAGTTCTATCTTTATCTTTCACGTGCCAATCAATTGTTCTTTCTTTCATATTCTTTTCCAATGGAAAAACCAATAGGTTTTAAATCATACTGCGGACCATCCCCAACACCACAACCACCAGCTAAACCACAGAGTGTGCGTGTTGGGGAAGGGGTGCCTCCCTACTAATTGTCCCCTTGTGCAAGCAGTAGTATTAATTGTGTTAAGGTGGCACATGCCCATTTTTCAGAAGGAAGTCCTGCCTCGGGGAGCTGCTGGCCTATATGCAGCACTGTGGTTACAGCAGAGTCATTCGGGAGCAGCCCAATCACAATAAGAAGCTGAGTTATATCCAGGGCAGAGTTGGAGTGCCAGTAGGATTGTCAACTGTGGTTAAATGTATTCTGGGAGGTTTCATTACTTTGCTTGCTCCCTGGCTCTAGCAATCCACCAAAATATTCATCATGGTGACATACTGCCTTCCTCCACCAATTGGAATGCAAAAGACTCATTACCGAATTGATTAATGCTTGGCCATCAGCCAAGTGGCATTTTGTCCGCTAGATATTTTAATATCTACTAAAGAGAAATGTTCAAAGAAACAGCCAAAACAAAATCTTGTTTAATATGCTGATCGTCTTTTTTCTCCAGGGTTGCACAGAGTAGTGTCCTGGAGACTGATCTTTGATTTTTAATTTCTTAAGACTCCAGGTCAATCCTGGAGAATGTAGGAGCCTTTGATGGGCCTCGGGGATCTGCAAACCTAAAGCTGACATGCTAATGACATATCCACTCCCCCTCCCCCACAACTGCACTGTGGATAAAATACCAGCAGGGGAAGGATAAGGGTTTTTAAGTAGCCTTTAATTGACCACAAACAGGTTTCAAGTAGGGCCAAGGGCAGACTGACTGCTCAAGGCCTCCTTGTCCCCAACAAAATATCAGACAGGTTGCGTCAGGTAGACAGACACCAGGGGAATTTTGCATGCCCATCCACCTTCAAACCTACTTACATGGGAGAGTAAAATCCAACCCTATTACTCTAATTTGCAAATAATTGCTATAAAATATTCCCCATTTTTTCAACTTTGTGAAGGATTTGCATTAATTGTTTGAATATTTACTTTTTTAAAAAAGTGACACAACCCAGCTCATAAATAATTCATACTTGTGCAGTAATTTCAATCCTGACCCTAATCAGAAATGATACAGTGTCTTATAATTGCCAAAAACATGTCCAGTGGCATAACTTCTCAACATTCCAATCATTGCGCTCTAAATGTGGGCAGGTAAACTGTTAGCTTTCAAACGCCTGATAGCTGAAATGAACAATTAAACTTTTTCTTCTCAATCACTATTATAGTGATTCCTAGAATCAAATTGTAACCTTAGTGTTTCTGTCAAGGAAGGTTTTAATTTCCAAGTGCAAAAACCAGAAAAATGTAACATCTTATTTTGTTTCTGTAAAAATGTCCTGCCACAATCCAGAACTCGTGTTGTGCAGAAAGGCCCTGCAGAAAGGTGATAAGTTACCATTCTCCAAAACACTGTATCATCATTTTCAGTGGAAAAAAAATTATAGAATGAATTGAGTCAAGTGAATTGATTTTTATTTAACTAATATTTGCACTTTACAAAAGTGAGTGGTATATAAATGTTCTCCCCAAATACCGTGGATGAGGTCATTTATCCAGTCGACAAGCAGATGGGAGTTTGACAAGCTTTATTGAAAACCTTAGTAAATGAAAAGAAAAGTTTCTACTTAAAATGAGTGGCCGAAATACTCAGATTTTAATCTGCTGTTTAGAAATCCAGTTTTAAGGTCGCAACCAATTTTGTGTTCTGCTCAATGCACATTTTGTCTGATTTCAGAGCCCAACTGATAAATTTGCACCAGGTACATACACTCACCCCATTTCTGCTCTATTGAAGCCCAGTAAAATACAGTATACAATGGGTGGGGGCATAAATAGGCTAAAGTGTAAATTGGAAGGGGTACAAATAGGGGACAGCAGTGTAAATGTGATGAGTTTCAAATGAGGTGAGGCATAAACCAGGTGGATATAAAGTTGTGTATGTCAATCAGTCAAGTTGGTATTTACTACCCATCTTTAATTGCCTGACAATAATAAGAATTAAATATGTAAGCTAAACAACAAGAGGAGCCCTCAAATTAATGTTTTTTTTTTAGAACTTGCCTTAGTAGTATCTTGGTGCCCTAGGTTTTGCACCCTGTGTTGCCTGGCATCATTTGACTGTTCTTATAGTGCATTGCTAGCAATTTTGGACGAATTTCACTGTTTCCTTACACAGATGATGTTGTATCAATGAGAAAACTCAACTTTGAATCTAGTCTTCCATGCACTTCAGCTTGAACCTAAAGCTAGTTAGGGCTAGTGAGATGTGTGTTAAGAACCCTCAAGTGTTGTGTTGTGGATTTCCACAGCTTCAAAGATGATCTCCAAAGTGTGAGGGCTTTCTACCTGGATTGTTGATTTTTGGTATTTAGAAAACTTAAATGTTAGCTTTAGTTTAGATACTATCTTTGGGACTAGAGCAAGAAGAGAGAAAAATTGGAATTTTAATCAAGATTAACATTTCACAGAGAGGCACATGTGTTATGTCTCACAGTTTGTATGTCAATACACCTGGACATGCTCATGATATCATCACTATGTTGTGGCATGTGACGTGAAGGTATAAAGATCTTGCACACCATCTTATTTGGAATCATTTGAAACATGTTATCCTATTGAAATCACATTGCGCTGTTGCAACCAAAGAGCTTTATTAAAACCAGAAAGGCTTGACAACAACTATGGAGAAAGAAATGGAGTTAATAGAATTTCAGATCCAATGTGATTATTTTTCAGAATTCCAAATTGCTTAATACTAACCCAGACACTGAAGACAGTGTAATGTGAGATGTAGTAAATATCTATTGGAATCTTCAATACCACATTATCTACACCTAGAGTATTACATTGAGGAATAACATTAGCATCAGGTAAAATATCGTACTGAAGGCAAAACTGTGTCAGCATATCAGTTTTTTAAAATGGGCACATTTAAGTTATGTAATGACATTAGTCAATAATTAATTTGATCCTTTGTGTATCATGAATAAGGTGAGGTCACGTGACATCTGTCCTGCAGTTGTTTTCAACAAGGTTCATGTGATGTCACTAACCTTATAAAGAAGCGTTTTTTTTTCCAGAAAGCAGTATAGGAAACATAAATGTGATTCTTATGCAGTTACTGTAATTCCTTTGCTTAAGATACTTTAAAAGCCTTGTTTTGTGCCTATAGAAAGCACGCATTATGTTTTGCAAGTAAATTACTCGTAGAGGCAAAACTCAAATCTTGGTTAAGCATGGTGTCATAGAGTCCTACAGCACGGAGACAGGCCCTTTGGCTCAAACTGGTCCGTGCCTACCAAAATGTCCTTCCACGTTAAACCTATTTCCCTGCATTTGGTCCATATCCTTCTAAACCTTTCCTATCCATGTGTTTGTCTAAATACATGGCTGACTGTAAAAAGAAAATTCAAATATCTCAATAGCAGATATTCAGATAAATGCTTGAAGACCTGCAGCAGGGATAACAGCTGTCAACATCAAACAATTTAGACAATCAGCCACATGAACTTCTGTGAGTTCAGAAACTTGTACAGACTATAGATGGGGCGTTGACCAGCCAGAAGAAAACTTAATTTCTTTTTACTTTAAGTTTGTTCAAGATGCTATCAATTCCAAAGGGTCCTTTCATTTAAAAAAAAAATAGGCTGAAGTTGCTAATACAATCGCAAGCATATAATACAGATTTGTGCCAGTGAGTTCTCTGTCTCTCACTCCTTTTTTAAAAAAAGGAGCCTGAAGTTCCAATTTTAAAAAGGTGTTTAAATAGATCTCCTGAAAGAACAAAAAGTTTTACGGAATGTTAGAGGTTTTCTACACTAGGTAGGCTTATCTCTGTCCAGACTTTAGTTGATTCTACAATACTCTTTCTCCAAATCTTCACCAAAATAAAACAAAAGCCTGTGTGATGTTATAGGTCTTTATTTGAAGTGAACTTCATCTAGAGGCAGAAACCTTTAACTACAAACCTGCAATTTTAAACCTACAAGCCTACAGTTCTTAAAGCAACATTTTTAAAGAGACCAAGGCAAGTAAAGGAGCAGCAACAAGAAATGTAAACAGATGGTGAGAGAAGAAAGGCCACAACAAAAGGAGAGAGAAACAAAATTGGGTAAAATTTTGCACTTCAGTTCGCAATACCTCTTTTAAAAGTAGGCAAAGACCTCTGAAGAGGAATGGAAGAGGAATACTTAAGTATGGATTGGCCATCCAGCAACACATCTGTTGCAAGTTGCAACTGTGCAAGCAAGGTATGCAGTCTAATTTGCAAGTCAAATGAGTGATGGTCCCAAGTACAGACCTCCAAAAATCTTGATTGCTCTCATGGATTCGATTGTTAGTATGCTGTGAAGGCCACAGTCATAGAGCTATCCCCTAGTTATCTCTGTGTGGTAGGTAAAGACGTTCTGTCAATTTGACTGTTGCAAACCAGTTAAAAGGAGGAGTCAGGACTGTGGAGTTTCAGTCAGTGTACCCAACCAAGAGTATCAAGAAAATGACTCTCAATTACAAACCATAATGCTAACCAGTAACCGCTATTGTAATGGCCACAATATTCGATCATCTGCTCTTCACAAGCAATTTAGAGACTGAACTATTTTTCTCATTTCTTTTGTAACTGGTCTCATCTTTTTAGACTCCTCTCTTATTTCTAATCTGTGTATGTTTGTCTTGCACTATTAATTCTTCTGCGTTTTGTACTTAATAACCCTAATCTTTTTGATCATTCAAGAAAGCCTGCTTGAATCAGCTTCTTTTAAAACATGAGTTTATTTGGATTTGGGAGAATGGTGCTCTAAAAGAAAGTGATCCTTTTAGAAATAAGCTCGTTGCAACCAACTAAGGGAGGTGGAGTAGAATCATAGAAACCCTACAGTGTGGAAACAGACCATTCAGTCCATGCTGACCGTCTGAAGAGGATCCCACCCAGACCCACCCCCCTATCTTATCCTTGTAATCCATGGCTAATCCATTTAGACACAGTAGGCAATTTAATATGACCAATCCACCTAATCTGCACATCTTTGGACTGTGAGAGGAAACCAGAGCACCCAGAGGAAACCCACATAGACACGGAGAAAATGTGCAAACTCCACACAGACAGTCTCCTGAGGGTGGAATTGATGCCTGGTCCCTGGTTCTGTGAGGCAGGAATGCTAACCACTGAGCCACTATGCTGCCCATTGGTAGGCAAATAAGGAACAGGAGCAAGTTCACCCTCCTCACTGGGGAGCTTACCAATTTTGGGGTATCCTATCTGGAGCTATAACAAATTGTGAAACATCACCTAGGGTCTTGTCATAACAACCCAAAAGCCGCGTAACTTCATTTGATAGAAAGTGGCACGTAGCGCAGGCCTTTACAGGAAATCTAGTTTGAAATGAAAGCCAGACCCCAGAACACAGATGATCAAGGAAAGTGTTAAGAAGATGCATAACCACAAACAAATTATGAGGTTTAGAGTCAACCAACATAAAGGCAATTGATCATGCTTTCCATGTTGTTAACCCTTCACACATTGTCAAAGGTATAAGATGACCAGAAGTGTTTATAACCATCAACATCACATATCCTGACAAGGTTTACAACCTACATTAAAGGCCAATATCAACACAGGAACAAGTGTCAACATATTTACCACCACACATACTAAAAAACCATGTATCTCAGCAAATGATGCTCCATGGCACAACCTATGAGAGACTGTGTCTCAATGTATAACAGATCACCAGTTCTGTGCATTGGCACAATCACACTGCAGCGCCAATTTACAAACTCATGTTATTTTTCTGAAATCTTCCACATTTTAACTAACAGCCATTCAGCAGTGGCAGAACCAGATGCATAAATCTTGTGTAGTCACAATACATGAAATTAGAGCCATACCCTCTGTGGTGAACCGGATCAGGCATGACACAATTAAATCAATCGACCGTCTAAAACATCTGTACCCAGACCCAATTGACACAATTGGCAGCTTTAAGGGTGATGCAACATTGTATCACAAGGATGAAAGAAATACACTTATCAATCCTCTAAGGAAGTGTAATGTGTGGATCTAGGAGTTTCAAGCAGAACTGAGCAAGATGAAAAGAAATAGACGGTTGACTACCACACAAATTGCTGTTGCTCCATCATGTGAGTTGTAAAGAAAGATGGCATCATAAGAATATGATTAGATCCAAGATGCCTTATGCACTCATTTAAATAGTGTCCACATAAAATACCAATGCCGGAACAATTAAACCTAACTTTTCTAGAGCAAGATTCTTTTCCATGCTAGTAGTAGTAGTTTCATTAAAAACAGAAAGTACTGGAGAGACTCAGCTAGTCTGGCAACATTTGTGGAGAGACAAACAAAGTTAACATTTTGAGTCCAATATGGTTCTACTTTGCAAATTACATAATATTAGCCCAATCATGTGAATGCAATGTGAGCTGTAGTAAATATCTATTGTATCTACACCTAGTTTCTTATGTTATGAGAGCTAAGATAAGCATCACCGCATCAGGTAAAATACAGCACTTTTTAGTCATTGGATTAATAAATGTTAAAGCCATTCTTGTGCAGTTACTGTAATTCCTTTTTTAAGATAGTTGAATAATCTTGTTACTTGCCTGTGAAAAACACTCATTTTCAGTCCAACAGTATGCTGGCATGTTCATGATGCTAAAGCTGAATTACAGAGACCATGTATCTATAGCAGTCACAGTCACCATCTACAAACCGCATAATATGCCAGTAGCTGTCATTTTGACATTCAGTGACCATATCATACACGGTCTACCCATCAAAACAGATTGTGGTGTTTTGCAGTACTGCCAGATGGTCCTTGCATGTAACCAGTGATCAGGAATTTGATGAAACATCCAGTTAGAGCCAGTTCAAATCTGCATACCTGTCCGTAAAAAGCTAATAACAGGCTTACATTCAGGCGTGGCTCAATTGGTAGCACTCCTGCTTCAGTGAGAGAAAGTTGCTTGTGCAAATCTCATTTCAGAGACTTCAGCATTAAATCTAGGCTCAGAATACAGTTTGGCAACCTGAGGGAGTGCTGAATTCTTGAAGTTGGCACCCAATGGACAAGACATTAAACTGAAGCCTTTTCCCTCTCAACTAGATGTACAAAATCCCATTGCATGCTTCAAAAAAAGATCAGTTGAATTGTCCCTGGAACCGTATCCACAACAGAGACAGTTCTTCAACATACTTCATTGCTGTAAAAAGCTTTTCGACACTTAGTGGTCGTGGAAGCCACCGTACAAATGGAATTATTACATACGAACAAAGTGCAAGAGTAGGCCATTCAGCCCTTCAAACCTGCTTTGCTATTCAAAATGATCATGACTGATCTGACTGTAATGTCAAATCCACTCATGACCTTCTGAGTGAAAAATAAATTCACCTCATCTCTGTTTTAATTAGACAGTGACTTGAGTTCCAGATCCCTCATAAGAGAAAACATCCTCTCCATATCTAACGTTTCAGTACTCCTAAAGGATCTTGTTTGTTTCTATCAAATTGCTGGGTGGTATTCTAAACCCAGCGATTGCAAGGCTAGTCTGTCCAATCTTTCCTCATTAGATAACCCACTCATTTTTAGTATTAATCGAGTGAACTTTCTTTGAACTGCTTCCAAAGCATTTGTATCCTTCCTTAAAAAAGTGACCAAAACTGCGCACAGTACTTTCAGAGATAATAGGAGCTGCAGATGCTGGAGAATCCGAGATAACAAAGTGTCGAGCTGGATGAACACAGCAGGCCAAGCAGCATCATAGGAGCAGGAAGGCTTGACGTTTCGGGTCTAGACCCTTCTGATGAGGGGTCTAGGCCTGAAACGTCAAGCTTTCCTGCTCCTATGATGCTGCTTGGCCCACAGTACTTTCATATTTCTCTTTCAGTGTAAGTTTTTCCATATTCCACATCAGTGACAGCAGTAGTCTCTTGAAGTAAAGATGTTAGCATGTGTAATGGGCACTAAATAAATTGACCTTCCTCATCTCTCTCCTAATGAGTAATGTCAGTTTCCTTTGAAGTTTAGAATGTTCCAATGCATTCACTTTAAGTGTCTTATTGGGATGAATCTTACTTTTATGTCCCTTCCCCCCCCCCACTGCTTGCGTATTGGCAGGTGGAGGAGCACGTACAATAAAACAGGAGGCTAGGCACTGCCTTCTCACCCAATCTGAACTGTGCCCCATTTTGATGATGGGTGGGTAATGCATCAGCCAGCCCACCAACTGTTAGGCTTTTTGAGTCCCTTAAGTTTCTAACTAAAGGCCTTTCAAATGTCATTTATTACTCGCCATCTTAATGTAATGGATCAGAGGGTCTTATGACACGATGGTAATGTCCCTATCTCTGAGCTGAAGGTCCAGATTCAAGTCCTACCTGTTGCTGGAGGTATGTCATAGTATGTCCAAACAAACTGATTATAAATAATTGCAATGGGCCACCCAACTATTTCCCAAACTCGGAATAAAAGGCATGAAGGAAGGATTACATCCTTTGAAGTGTCCTCAGTGCCCACTGAGTGCACCTACTGCTTCTCCACAGTGGCATCCCTTTGGTGCCTCCCTCCAACCTCCAGAACCTAGCACCACTCTTTCCCTGCCTTGCTGCGGTAAGTGAGCTCTCTCCAACCAAAAATACCACATTTAACTTGAAGTCCTTTTTACCTTTGTGGGTTGCTAACCCATCAAGCAACACCCTACCACGACCAACACCTCTGCCTGGTGGTAAAATTCATTCCACTGTGTTTCCATGCTGTGTGCATTTTGTTGACCAGAGAAAGATGGATTACTATATTGACAAGTGAATCTTCTGATTCATGAGTCTAAACTGCAGCTTGTAGAATCATACAGCACAGAGGAGATCATTCGGACTATCATACCTATCCCACTTGTTAAAACATTATTTTCAATTAGTTTTAGCCTACTACTCGTTCACCAAAATTTTCATTTTCAAGGATTTATTTAATTTCCTTTTGAAAGTTAATAATAAAGCTGCTCCAAATGTCACTTCAGACTGCTCATTCAAGATCCAAACAACTGGCTATGTTAGAATGAGTTCTTCTACTTGCATCTCTGGCTCTCCTGCTTTAAATCTGTATCCTTTGTTTACTGACCCCCCTGCCAATGGAAACAGTTTCACCCTGTTTACTCTATCAACAACCCTCAATGTTTTGAACATTTATATTAAGCCCTCCTTAACATTTTTTTTGCTCTGTACTGTACATTAATATAAGTTCTGTTGGCAATCTCATGGAACAGATTGATTCTTGAGGTGTTATATTGGAGTCAGCATGTCCCCACTCCAGCCTGGAGATACTATGTACACAGCTAGAAACAAACTGTTAAAATTGGAGTGTGATTTTACTTTACACAAGGAATTGCATACTAGTTTTGGCATAATTATTTATTTTAATTCAGCACATTCACACTAAATTCAGAAATATTTGCAAATACAGGGCCATATTCAATGCAAACTCACTTGATTCTGCCCAAATTTTGTTTAGAGCAGATCTTCACAATAGTTTGAAGATACAGGGTAGGGCTGTACTGTAGTTTCTAGAATTAGGCAGCTGATGACAGGAGTACATGTGGAAACTTGATAGCTCTCATTACCAACTGATTTGGTGTTGTGCATATGCCAATCAGGTAGGCAGGAGCTGTGCTATTTCTGTACGCGTGAACAAGTGCAGCTGGATGAAATGCTCTGAAACAATGTGACATTTATTGGATCACATTTAAACATTCAATTTGTTTTGGTATTTTCTAACTTTTAAAACATGCTGATGCTTCGTGGAGAAAGATCTCTGCTCATGAAACCCCATAAATCTAACAAGTCCATTCTTTCAATGTCTGATGATTATAATCTGTTCTGTTTCTTTAGCTCTCACTTCATCCTTCATCTTGAAAGGATGTTTCTTGATACAATGGTGATTAAATGTAGTTCGGTTACTGCACTGATCCAGTCTTCAGTACTTTCTGAAAATTCATAGAGAACGTTTTGACTCATTGCGTTGTGTCATCCTCCGCTTCCAGCTAATTAATTATCAATAAACATTTACATGTAGAGTTATAATCCAAATACTCTAGAAACAAGTGTAAAATATGTTTTATTATTTGAAAAGTATATTAACTTTCTGACAATATCAAAGTCTATAACAGTGATAGCTGCATGTTTTAATACTAAGAAGACTTTGTTGCATAATATATTTTAATTGTTTTTATTTTGTTTTCCTGCTTCCATTTTGGTAATTTTCTTTGCTTATTCGGGTGGAGATGTCTGTGCTTTGGAATGGAAGGCATTTTCCAGTCTGGAATCGAAGAGTCAAATTACTCCATCCCTAATTTCAGACAACAATTTACCGTTAGAAAGTGCTCCTAATCTAATAAATATCTCAAGACACTTTTCTAGAGAAACGTAAAACTAAATTTGACATTGAGCCACATATGGAGGTGTTAGGACAGGTAACCAAGAACTCGGTCGAAATAAGTAGACCAAAAAGAACACCTTCAAAGGAGAAAGACAGAAAAGAGACGAACACTGGAGATGCACAAGAGGGTGGAATTGGATGAGCACTAACATTTTGGAGGGTTGTAGGTCTTTTCGTTGGAGGCATTTCAGAGAAGGTTCATTAGGATGATCCTCAGTATGGAGGGATTGTGTTATGAGCAAAGACTAAACAAGTTGGAACTCTAATGAAGTTCAAAAGAATGAGTGGTAATATCAGTAAAACGTAGAATTCTATAAGGGGCTTTTTGGGGTAAATGCTGAGACGACCTGAGGGCATAGTCTCAGAATAAAAGGATATCAATTTAAGATGAGAAGGAATTTCTTCTCTCAGAGGGTTGTGAATCTTTGGAAGTCCTTGCCACAGAGAGCTGTGGGGGCACAGTTCTTATGTATATTTAAGTTGAGACAGAGATTCATGATCAGTAGGGGATTCAAAGGTAATGGGGGAAAGGCAGTAAAGTGTACGTGACGAATGTTTGATCCTATTGAATGGCAGAGTAAGCTCGATGGGCTGAAAGCCTACTCCTATTCTAATGTCTTATGGTGTTATGAAGGAGTTATTCCTCCTTATGTTCCTTAATACTGGAAGAGTTTGGAAATACTATTTATGATAAAAGTGTCAGGACATCTTGGAGACCTATTTAAGTAAGTGGAAGTGCAACTTATTTCCACATGAAGTACTTCAAAATATGTGATTTTTTTGTCCAAACTGAGTGTGCTTCACCCCAAATGGTAGAGAGTCAATGAGCTGAATTCCTCTTTACTGGTATCAATCAGCTCTAAATGGTTTAGAGGTAGTGTGAGGAAGTTCTTAACTTTATCTCTTTCCTCAGAGTATAGACTGTGAAATTGATATATCAGGTATCACAGATATGTATTTGTGTCCCACCTCTGCCCACACCCCTACCAGCACAGCAGACCACATTGTTACTTGCATGCAGTGGTGATTATAGTTAATTTGAAGCACATTTAACACTGTAAATCTGTATCCACTAAAAGCTGACTGAGTCTATTCTAACACAAACAACAGAATGAGGAGGTACCAGTCCATTTCTCTCAGCAACGCCCGTATTCACTATTCACCTAGATTGTACTAGAGAACACAGGCAACAATTAATAATCCCATTCTAAACATTTAAAACAATTCCATTTCAACTCACAGCTTTTATATTTCCACTAGAAATGGATAGGGATCTGAAGCACATTCAATTATAAAATTGTTTGCATTCTGAAATGTCATTATTAACACAATAGTAGCTTTCACCAGTTGGTAATTATTGGCATAATTGAACACTGATTAAGAAACAAGTATTTATCATTCATTAAACTGAAATTAAAAAAAATTAATCTCTGTAGAGTGTAGATTAGCCTCTAATTGGATTGCCACCTTTTGAAATAACAGTGACATTCAATGTGATGACAAAAATGTTATGATGTTTGACACTGTAATTTTTCAGATGGTAAGAAATTGTGTAATCGTGATTTAAGAGTCAATGAAATTTGATGGAATAAATGAAAGCACACCTCCCAGATCTATTGTCTCTCCCGAGTTTTGTCAGAAGTCTGAGTCTTCAGAGCAAACAGTCATGAAATCATAAACTGATGATGTGCATTATATGTTATTCTACCTCACACCTGTTGCACAATGTACATGGTGATTATAAAATGACCAATGAGCCATACGGTGCATTAGTCTGAGGACATTGCCGTATGAATTCAAGTCCATGCAAAAGTAGTAAGGTGCGGGAATAAATGGTTGCCTACGTTCAATGTACCACATCAAACAAAACATGTATTGAATGTTGGATATTAAATGGCAGTTTCTCAAGCAACAATATAAAATGTCAAGGACATAATATAACAAAAATATAATTGCAATGAGTGTAATTGTCATTAAAATAAAACTACAGCAATGAAGAAACAGCAAAAGACAAGTGAAAACTCCTGGAGTTGTTGTTGCAACATGCATCCCAGTAATTTGAATACAATTAAATCTGAAACTGGTTAGCCCCTGGTGAGTGTGTTCAGAATCCTGCACTGTGCTAATATTTTCAGAACTCTTAAATATCTGCTCCAATAAAGTCCCAGAAAACTTGGAAAAACAATTAAATGAGATTTGCTTTTTTTTAAAATTTTACACATTTACATATTTTTGCATCAGAAGTCTCATATTTGTTTTTCAAGGCCATCTCTAAAATATTTGTCAACATTTCTGTAGAGAGATTTTGTACATATTACTGTACTTAGAAGACCAAATTATATCCAGTAAATACCACAATTCGTTTGCTTTTTTGTGATTGACAATATTCAAAATGCAATTTGTGTGCAATTTGTGTTTGCTTTATACCCACCTACGCGTTATCCTAAGCTAAATTTATCGTGTTATTTTTATTCAGAGATAACAACAAGAAATTGAATTTATATTGTATCTTTAACATAGTAAAACATTGCAAGGTTCTTTCACATGAGTTTTGTCAACCCTTTCTAATGTCTGGGGACTAGTGACTAGGTCGATGCCATGTGGCCTATCCTACTTCATTCCTTTTCTGAGACTTTTTAGTAGTTTGATTCAAATGGCTGAGCAAGACATTGTGAGGGCACTTAAGAGTCAACCATATTGCTGTCACATAGAGTGACGTGTAGATCAGACTAGGTAAGGACAGCGGTTCGTCTTCCTTCGGGGACGTTAGTGAACCAGATGGGTTTTTATGATAGAAATATTGAAAATTGGAGCAGGAGAAGCCTGCTTCACCATTTAATATGATCATGGCTGATTATAAACTCATTATCCTGTTCCCTCTTTCTCCCATACCCTTTGATTCCTTTGGCCTTAAGAACTATATCCAACTCTTCTTTGAAAACATGCATTGTTTTGCCCTCAAACAGATTCTGTGCAAAGGATTCCACAGACTCACCACTCTGGGGGAAGAAACTTCTCCTCACCTCTGTCCAAAATGTCCTTGGACTGTGACCCTCCGTTCTGGACTCCCCAGTCATAGAGAATATTCTACCTGCATTTGCCCTGTCCAGTCCTGTTAGAATTTTATAAGATTTCTATGAGATACCCTCCTTAGTCTTCTAAACTCCATTGAATATAGACCAAACTGATCCAGTCTGTGTTCTTACAGCAATCCTGCCATCCAAGGAATCAGTCTGGTAAAACTTTATTGTATGCCCTCCTTAGTCAGAACATCCTTACCCAGATAAGAAGACCAAAACTGTGCACAATTTTCCAGGTGTAGTCTGACAAAGCCTATACAAGTGAAACAAGAATCTCTGGTCCTGTATTCAAATCCTTGTGCTTTGAAGGCAAATTTGCCTTTTTCACAACCTGCTGCAGTTGCATGCCTACTTTCAGTGACTGGTTGTACACCTAGGACTCTTGTACTACCTCCTTTCCCAAACTACTGCCATTCAGATAATAGTCTGACTTCCTGTTTTTGCCTCCAAAGTGGATAACCTCACATTTATCCGTATTATACTTCATCTGCCATGAAATTGCCCATTCACCAACTTATCCAAGTTAGAGTGAAGCATCTCTGCATCCACCTAGCAGATCACCCTTACATTCAGCTTTGTACCTTCTGCAGACAAGGAGATATTACATTTAGTTCCCTGATCTAAATCATTAATATATCTTGTGAATAGCTGAGGTTTGTGCACTAATCGCTGTTGGACTGCACTAGTCAATGCTTGCCACTCAGAAAATAACCTGTTTATCCCTACTCTTTGTTTTCTGTCTGTCAACCAGTGCTCTGTCTATGTCAATACACTATTCCCAATTCCATGGGCATTAATTTTACATTAATCTCTTATATTGAAAGCCTTCTGAAAGTCCAAGTAAACCATATCCAATGGCTCCCCATTATCGACTATGCTAGTTACATCCTTAAAAAATTCCAGTAGATTTGTCCAGCATGATTCCTCTTTGTAAATTCTTGCTGACTCTGTCCAATTCTGTCACCGATTTTTATGTGTTCTGATGATAAATCGTATATAATGGACTCTAGCATTCTCCCTATTACTGATGTCAGACTAATCTATCTATACTTCCTGTTGTCTCTCTACCTCCTTTAAATAGTGAGGCTATATTACCAATGCATAGAACCTCTTCCAGAATCTATAGAATCTTTGAAGATGACCACGAATGCATCAACTATTTCTATGGCCACTTCCTTAAGTACTCTGGGATGTAGATTATCAGGCCCTGGGGAGTTATTGGCCTTTAATCCTATCAATTTCCCCAACACCATTTCCCTACTAATATTCATTTTCTCCCTCTCAATAGACCTTGTGTTCCCCAACAATTTTAGGACATTATTTGTATCTTCCTCTTTTAAGACAGAATCAAAATATGTACTTAATTTGTTTGCCATCTCTGTTCCCCATCATAACTTCACCTGTTTCCGATCGTAAGGGGCCGTCATTAGTCATCACTAACCTTTTTCGCTTTGTAAATCTATAGAAGCTTTTGCAAAATAAAAACAGAAAGAACTGTGGATGCTGTAAATCAGGAACAAAAGCAGAGGTTGCTGGAATAGCTCAGCAGGTCTGGCAGCATCTGTGAAGAAAAGTCAGAGTTAACGTTTCAGGTCCAATGACCCTTTCTCAGAAGCTTTTACAATCAGTTTGCATGATCTTCAAAAGCTTCATCTCATGCTATATTTCCCCTCTCTTAATTGATCCCTTTGTCCTTCATTGTTGAAACCTAAACTTCTCCCAATCCTCAAGTCTGCTGTTCTTTATTTTTTTGGCCAATTTGTATGCCCTTGCTTGTATCTAATACTATCAATTATCTGATACTATTTAATACAGTTGACGATGGTTACATTGTTATCATTAGATTTTAATTCCAGATTTAATTTAAATTTCATCATCTTCCATGGTAGATTCAAATCCATGTCCTGAGAGCATTACCTGGGTCTTTGGATTACTTTTTCCAGATGGCCGCAACAGATGAGGCAGCATACGGGCTCCTGTGCCTGGGGCTTGCCCTCTTTGCCTGCAATTTTTTTTTTCAATTTCTTTTCCCTTCTTCCCCTTTTTTCTTAAGCTTATCCAATAAAGAGAGCACTTTGGCGGGAGGTAGCTTCGATGGGCCCCAAAGCGACAGCGGTGTCTTCAGAGGCAGTGTGGTTACAGAGTCGGGTCAGCTTGTGGAGCTTGGAGCAAGACTCTCGCTTCCACAAGGAGTGGGACCCTGGTGGCGGCGTGGCATGGGCCAGGAGGCCCATGGTGCCATGGTGTGGGCTGGAAAGCCTGGAACGGGACGCTCTTGGTGGCTCAGCACGGGCTGGGAAGCCCAGAGCAGGACACACTCTGTGAGGTGGCTTGGGCTGGGAAACATGGAGCGGGACACTGTCGGCAGCATAGTAAGCCTCTATCAGTAGCATGCTGTAGCAGTGGAGAAGGAAAAGTTGGACTGTCTTCAAGTTATTTTGTTCCAGATTAATGTGAATGGTGACGGTGCACACTTTTCACTGTATTTTAAATTGAATACACGTGACAATAAAGGATATTCTATTCTATTCTAGTCCAGCAACAGTACGATTGTACCGTCGCTTCCCAATTTGAATTAAATAAATACCAGACTCCAAAGAAAGGCCAAACTCATCTGGCTAATCTGGAGCTCGTTTTGGGTATGCTTCTAAAACGCAGTAACTTTCTAACCGTATCTCGCATTCCAACAGCTGTCACAGACATGGTCTGAGTGGCCAATGCTATATGAATTTAGGAAAATTTATATAATGATTTGTGAATAAGTCAAAATTTGATCGATTTTCAGTTGACATTATTGACAAGGATTTAGATCTTGTTTTTCTGTAAATTGATCTTGTAGGAATAATAGTTTAATTCCATAAACTACAAATCAATATTGCTCCTATTTCTCTGACACTTCAAGCAAAATCTCTCCAATCTTTACAAAACATGAAAAGCTATGTGTATTTACACAGAATTGAAAACAACACAGTGAAGGTTTGTTGATGCTACACATGCTGTTAGTCTTGGCTAGTATTCAGCAACTTTGTTTTCTGTGTTTCCTCTTGGGCAAAAAAAAATTACTGTATCAGTGGTTTTTGTGTCATATGAATGAATTGAATTCACCCTTTTTTAGTCCAAATAGCAATAGACAGAGTGGTAACCTAGTGGAAAACAAATAGACACACCATCCCTTTTGGGGATTTACAGCTTCTCAGAAAGATGGAGCTGATGTTGGAGAGTTGGCAGATAAAAACCATCTGAAACTAAGAAGATTTCTGTGGTCATTTATTACAATGCCACGCTCATAGTGTTTGCTGAACCAAGGTTTGGAGTAATGATTCAGACAAATGATGTTAATAATAATAGCTGCCCCTTTGGCAAAAGCAGGATGCCTTACAGTGTAGCACAAGATCTAATCAGTTATTTCAGCACCTGGTTCAAAAGGGCAGCATTATCTTGGCAATAATTGTTCACTTCTGCAAACTTTTATTTTAACCATCACAAACTGTTTAGAAATCTTTTTACAACATTGCTCTTTAGTATCACAGTACCTTAAAATAAAGTTAAAACTACAGTGGTTGTTTTAAAAAGAAGTCTAGTCTAATCAAATAACTAGTTACTAGAAGTTCTCAAACCCAAACGTCTGGCATGAAGAGAGATAACAAGGTGTAGAGCTGGATGAACACAGCAAGCCAAGCAGCATCGGAGGAGCAGGAAGGCTGACATTTCAGGCCTCTATACCAGAAAGTCCAGGTTCAAATCCTGCCTGTCCTGAAGGTGTATCATAACATGTCTGAATTGGTTCATTTGAAATGTTTTAAATTAGTATTAACAATGTGTACCACTGTGAGTGCACATTTTGGCGATTACAAGATATGCCATGAGTTGAAATTCTGCTGAATTTCATGGTCAGTTTATGTAACTATTATTTGCACTTCACAAATAGCATCTCAACCTTACCCACCCATTTTTTTAACAGTTTTCTTGGATTTGTATATTAATTGTCAATTAACTATCTGCAGAAAGTTAGGAGCAGGAGCTTAAAATTTTTTAATTGTTAGTGCAATGCTAATCAACTTGGGAACAGCAAGGAAACAACTTAAACTATTTAATCTTACTAATGCTTGTTGTAAATTATTGTTAGAATCTTGGGATTATAAAATTAAGCTTTTGTTTTCTATCCCTTTTATTAACTGTTTCTTAATTCAGCCTCTCTTTCTTTTTGTTTGTTTCTTTTTCTGTATTTAAGTTAACCTTAATTGGTCCAATTTGCTTGCCCATCTGTTTCTCAATTCTCACATATTACTGGTTAAGGAGATGGACTTTGGTCCCCTTGTTCAATGAGATCTAAATCCCACCAAAAAGATATTTCCCTCCCCACCCCTGTCTGCTTTCTGCGTGGACCATTCACTCCCCAACTCCCTCATCAGCTCCACACTCCCCACCCACCAACTGCAGGTGCTATACCTGCTCCTACACCTTCCCTCTCACCTTCTTCCAACAACCCTTCCAAATCTGGCGGATATTCACCTGCACTTCATCTAACCTCATCTAATGTCTCCTTTGCTCCCGATGTGGTCCCCTCTATATCGGGGAGACCAAATGTAGACTCTGGGACCGGTTCGTAGAGCACTTGTGCTCTGCATGCACCAATTAACCCGACCTTCCGGTTGCTATTTACTTTAACTCTCCCTCCCACTCCCCTGGTGACATGTCCATCCTTGGCCTCCTCCACCGTCTGAGTGAGGCCAAACATAAACTGGAGGAACAACATCTCATATTTCTCCTTGGGAGCTTACAACCCAATAGCCTGAATATTGATTTCACCAGCTTCAAAATCGCTCCACCCCCAACCTGTCCATCTTCTGACTCACCTATCCGCTCCACCCTTCCCACTGACCAACCACAATAACCCCCTACCTGCATCCACCTATCTCCATCCCACCTACCCAACCCCCAGTCTCACCCCATCACCCTCTATTTATTTCTGCGCTCCCCTCCCCCTCTCCAGTCCTGACGAAGGATTTCTGCCTGAAATGTTGACTTCCCTGTTGTCTGACCTGCTGTGCTTTTCCAGCTCCACATTTATTGATATGAGATCTAAATCCCCATTGCCTTTGCCAAACCATCATCAGGTCTCACCTCCAGCAAGTACAGCAATAAAAGCATTTTGAGCTGAAAGGTGAATTGTCTATTTAGCCAGACATGTCATGAGATGTCCCACTTCAACAGTCTCCTGTATTCGAGGAATTTGACCATTTGTTGATCAAGATGGAAGATGCTGGAACTAACTCCTTTTTATCCAATGATGAAATCAAGTATTTCATTGATTTTGCATGCCACATTGTACAGTCATCCTCTAATACTATTCCAGGAAGTTGCCTTGAAATGTCTTTGCAATCACAACAGCACAGAATCTCCTTATCCTATACTAGCCTGAATTGAACACAAAGCTAGATCCTAAAGGCAAAAGGACAGGGTGTCAAATCTCTTCATAATCCAACCATTTGACTAGAAGCTCCCCAGTATTCAGTGAATAGTCTCTGGAAAGATAAAGTACTTAATAAATTATATGCAATGAAAATGTAACATGAATGGCTCCTAAAAATGCTACCAGTTGTCATGTTTAATGGCTTCAAGGCAAAGTCAATGTGAGCTTATTTTCCATGCAACAAAGCATGTGGATATATGAATAGAACAAGGCCATTCAGTCTCTTGAGATTGTCCCACTATTCAGTTAGCTCATGGCTGATCTGAATCTAAAGTCTATATCTGCTTTAGTAGTGTAACACTTAATGCTCTTACCCAACAATAATCGGAAAATCTCAGTGTTTAGAATTTCTATTAAACCCAGGGTCAATTGCTTGTTGCTGGAGTGTGTTCCAGATTTCTGCCACCCTTTGTGTGTAGTGCTTCCTCAGATTATTTCTGAGTGGCCTAGCTCTAATTTTAAGATTACGCCCCTTGTTCTATACACCACTGGAGGAAATAGTCAGACTAAATGCCTCCATGATAATGATCATTAAAAGTACTCTGCTGTCTTAATTAAGAAATGGCGATTAATTGCTAAGAATTTTTTTTTAAAGAGCAAAAAGCTGTCTTTATAAACTCACTTGATTGCTTTTCTTGATCCAATAGAAACTTGGGGAGTGGTGAGGTGGGACCTAATTTATTTTGAATTGCTGAACAGTATATGCTTTTCATGCTGGTTGAAAAGACTGCAAACCTAAAAATAGTTACATCATAAATATCTTTAAGACATGTAAAATTTCAGCAATTTTTAAAAAAAATTTATAATCAAGCCAATATTTCCATTTCAATTTATGCCTTCCTAATTTTCACAGTCTTAATTTTTTTGACTTTAATGTCATTTGTGAATAACGTTATTTATAAAATATGTTTTTAAATGAAGGTAATGGAAAATAAGTAAAATTCAGCTTCAGTTGCAAGAAAAACTGCAAAGTAACCAGTTTCAATATTAACACTGAATTTGCCAAGGTACTTAGGTACATTACAGTGGTGACTACCTTTCAAAGGTACTTCATTGGCTGTGAAGTGCTATGGAACATCTTGAATTTGTGAAGGATGCTGCAGAAATGCAAGTTAATCCTTTTTTATGCCATGAGGCGCAATCTGTTTATTTCCTTGCATGTGTACATGTCTGTCTCCATCTTTAGGTGTGCCCAACTCTGTACTTCGTTGCAAACACATGCAATGTGTGAATGCACATATGTTTATGAAACTTCAAAAGTTGTCAGAACTGGAAAAAAATACCTAGTTATTGCTGTTGCCTATTTGTGCAATCTGCATAGACAACAGCTACCTGGGGATAATATTGAGTTATCTTTTTATTTTTCATCTTGTACCTACATTAATCATTACACTTTTGCATGCTATAATTATGACTATTATTTGACAGAAAACATTAATGTCCAGCACGATCTGCTGTGTGTTGTAGCAGCTGAATTTCAATATTCCGTGAAAAAGAATTTCACAATCAATAATACTAGTTTTCATCTCTCATAAAAGAATTCACCAGCTTCATATTCTTTGATATTCTTTGCTGTTTTCCTTTTTAGATTCAGGTAAACATTTTATGCTGCCATTTAATGCTCAGGTTAAGTGTAGTTCCAGGCTATTATACATCATTAGGGTAAGCAATATTCAGCCGTGAAGGAAAGATGGAAACTTTTCACTGTGGTTGCTCGGACATTTCATCTGTCATTTAGCACAGTACAGCAAAAATTAGTTATGGCAGCTCTGATATAATTTACAGTCTGGCATCTTGAAATTAAGCAATGAATCAAGCCATTTTCACTGATTAGAGTTAATACATTTTTTCCTGATGACATATTTTGTGAAACAATGCAGCTTATTTGAAACTTTGCCCATCAAGTTCAGTCATTTTTCACTCATTTTTGTGCACGTAACCCTAGCCCTATATTGTATGTGTATATTGTCTGAAATCTGTCATCACTCATAAAAATTAATCATCTGTACCTGCTGTTTTTGCTATTTTTCCCATTCTTTGGGTTACAAGCAAGTAGCGCAGTGACTGTCAGTAATTGGGTCTGTGCAGGCTGATGGATTGAGGGTACAGAACATAATAATCAAGTGAATCGAGGTCATTGGATTAAGCCCGAGGGCCACACACTCTATATCTGGTCAATAGCAAATTTATTACTATTCAAATCCAATAAAAGGAAAACGGTCCCTGAATGAAATACATTTATTTCTTATTTATTTCCACCTCCTTCTCCCCCCCATTAAAAAAACTGCATAAAAAATGAGGGTTGTTACTGTCTCACATGGAGCAGTTGAATCACATTTCAAGTGTAGCTAAAATCACTGAACTAGGGGGAACTCACTACAGCTAAACCTCCACGAGCCACAGCTGCAGTAGAATGCCTTTTTTTGTAGATCTATACAGGGCAGAATTGTACAACAAACAGACATCATTCCTTCACTTGTCAGAAAGCACCATTCTATTTGTTTTAAGGACTTTATGTTGTCAGTGCTCTTAAGTATTTTATGGACCCTGAAGCCAAACAGGGCAATACTTTTTCAGTGTTGTTCTTTTCTATAACTAATTTACAAAGGTTGAAAAATTGCTGAGAATGCTATATAGTGACTGGAAATTCTGTTCAAGGCAGGTTTCGTATTACATTTTTTCTGATTGGTACAAAATTAGCCTTTGTAGGCTTTCTGAAAGAAAAGCAATATTGCAGCTTTAAGCACAAATATCTAGAATTATTTGTATTACGAAGATAATAGCATATGCCAGTTTCTTCAAAAGAAAACACTGATACACAGAACTTCTGCAGTTAGGCTGTAATTTAATCCCATTTCTGTATCTGTGAAAATCAAGAGTTTACACCTAATGCAATAATTGACATTAAAAGCTCAAATGTGATTGATGCAACTTTCTTTCTTCGGTGTGAGAATTTTATTATTGATGAAATTGTTTCACATTCAAAGAATGAAATCATTGGTGCACTTAACCCTTTTGAGACCTTCACTAGAATTTTGCTATTGTCTCAAAAATCAGCAAAAATGTGGATTTTCCTATGGTTTATTTCTACAGTCTGTTAATTTACAATGTTCCATAAATTGATGTTGAACGTTTCAAGATAAATAACCACATTAGACATTATTATTTGGATGCGTTTTGTTGGAATATACCCATTTCCTTTATGTTTTCAACTTTATTTTCATACTTTCAGCTAATAAAATGCAATTCTGTTAATATTTCAAAATGTTTTAAGTTTAATTTATTCCTGTGAAGAAGCAGTAACTGCTAAAAGAATTTTTCACTATTTAAGACACTTCAGAGTGTTTGCTATCAGCTGTCTAATTGCCGCTAGTGAAATAGGAGGGGAAGAAAACACTTTGTATAACTGCACAAATCATCTTTGGCACTGTCAAACTGGGACATCAATCAGTCCATCTGGGTAAAATCACAAGCTGACTCACATATTACTAAATATTTATACTGTCAAATATATACAGACATACAGATGAAAGAAGGCATTCATTAGGAATTCTACAGCTTGTCAGTTTAAAGATGTAGATCAGAACAAACCTCCCACTATGGTGGTGCTTGCACTCTGTAAAGGACTATATTTAGCAATTTTTAAGAGTAAATATCGTCCTATTGCCTCATTTAGGTAAATAGAGCATAAATATTGTTACCACAATCTTGTGGTAATTTAAACAAATCCCTGTTTGGAGAGCTTCTTTGTAAGGTATATTCTAATAAATTGATGTACTTTATAATTTATTTGACCTTTTCATTGACCTCCTCCACCCCCTGTAATTGAATGCGAACTGGAATACATTTTAGACCGCAGGACTAGTGTAAGGTTTATTCACTGTATGGCAGTTTTCATTGTTTCAACTTGCTTCCTTCCTTTTGGAAGGCCTTAGCATTAATTAGAAGAATTGCTGCATCTCTCATCACAGGAGGTTTATAATATGTGGTCCTGAACAGACCTATATAACCTATAACCTATCCTCAACCTTTCCCTTTTCTTCCTTAAGTTGTTAATTTGATCAGCACGTAACAGGTTTTCCATGTGGAGCATTGACAATATCCTGTACAATTGGAAAAAAAATGTGCAATCTGGTTAAATAGACTTTAACAAATCAAAACCTATGCGAGATATTTCAAAATAGCATTGACCTTCATATTCATCAAATAAAATATTGCGCAAAATATGGATTTAAGAAGGGTTATAGAACACATCGTGCTGAATGTATTTCAAAGTGATACTCTGCGTAATGGAAATATGTGGCTTGATTTAAAATGATCAGTCCATCAACCTTGCACTTAGGTTTTGAAATCTGGTTTGCCAAACTAATCAACTTCATAGAACGTTGAGTTCTTCATAGAGGCAGTAAGCCTACAAACCTAGAAGCAGTGCCGGCAGTGGGTGCGCATGTGGTGGTAAAGCATACTGGCATTTCTAAGAATGATTGTGTTCGATTCTGGCACTTTTAATCTGGGGGCATAGTTGTTGTGTATATATACTGCCACTTTTGCTAAAGTTATTTTTGCCTTGACTCTGAGCCCTGCTGATAGGTACTTGGAGGAGTTCCTTCATTCAAAGACTTTTAACGTCTGCTAGCATGCTAAACCATCCACTCTGTCCACCGTACTTTTTAAAATTCATTAACGGGATGAGGGTGTCACTGGCTAGGCAGAATTTATTGCCCATCCCTAATTGCCCAAAGGGCAGTTCAGAGTCAACCACATTGCTGTCATTAGTGAACTAGATGAGTTTTTCCTAACAATTGACAATGGATTCAAAGCTTTCATTAGATTCTTAATTCCAGATTTTTATTGAATTCAAATTCCACCATCTGCCGTGGAGGGATACGAACGCCAAGTCCCTGGAACATTTTCTGGGTCTCTGGATTAACAGTCCAGCGATGATACCACTAGGCCTTTGCCTCCCTTGGTAAAGTATTAAAGTATTTGTAATGTTCATCAAGAACAACCTGCATTCATATAGCTGTTTCTTCATGATAGAGTGCCTAAGTGCCTTCTTATACAACTTCAGGCCTCTTTATTTTTAAATAAATGAAGCTGACTGAAAACGAATAACACCGAATGTTTGCTGCCTGACTACATTTTGTGGAAGGAAAATTTGGAAAATGCTCTGGGTTTTTATTCAGTTCTAACAACTTCATTTTTTTTTGTTCATTCTTGAGATATGGGAATCATTTGTTACCCATCTCTAATTGCTCGTTGATCTGAGTAGCTGCTTGGGCCATTTCAGAGGCCAGTTAAGAGTCAGCCTCATTATTGTGGGTCTGGAGTAACATGTATGCCAGGCCAGCTAAAGATGACAGTTTTCCTTCCCTAAAGACCATCGGTGAACCGGTTGGGGGTTTTATGAATATCGACACTAGTTAGATTGTTGCTATTAGGCTAGCTCTTTTCTTTTAATTCCAGACTTACTTTTCAAATTTCACCATTTGCCTTGGTGGGATTTGAACCCATGTCCACAGATTGGATTACTAGATGAATGACATTACCACTACGCCATTGCCTCACTAACTACCTTTCACTTTTGCTGCCTAAAGATTCACTTGCAGTTCTCTTCTAATTCCATTGTGATAGCTGCAGCTCAGTGGTTAGCACTGTTGCCTCTGAGTCTGAAGGTTGTAGGTTCATAGGGTCACAGGAACACAGTAGGCCATTGAGCCCCTTGAGTCTGCTCTGCCTTTCTAGATCATAGCTGAACATCTACCCCAACACCATTTTCCAGTGCTACTCCTATATCCCTAATGTCAGTATCTAGAAAGCTACCACCCTTTATCTTGAATGTACTTAATGACTGATTTCCACAGCACTGTGAGGCAAAGAATTCGAAAGATTTGTTACCCTCCCCGTAAAGAAATTACTCCTCATCATCTCAATACTAAGTGGCTTGCCCCTTAATCAGAGACTGTGTCCCTGAGTTCTGGACTCGCAGCCAGGGAAAAAAGTCTTTTTGCATCTACCTGTAAGTATTTTGTAAGGTCCAATGAGATCAGTTCTCAGAGTTATGTCCCACTCAAGAGAGTTGATCCTGAAATCTAAGGTGACATTCCCAGTACAATACTGTGAAGTACTGAACAGTCAAGAGGGGCCATCTTTTCTATGAGGCATTATACTGAGGCCTCTACAGTGGGTAAAATTGGCACTATTTCTGAGAGAAGCAGGGGGCTTATCCCAACTGAAATGGCTAATATTCATCCTACTGTTACCATCACTAAAAATGATCACAGAAAAGCAAAATATTCTGGGATGTTGAAAATCTTAAATAAAATCTAGTAAGATGCTGGAAATATCCAGCTGGTTTAGCAGCATCTGTGAAGAGAAAGAGTTAACTTTGCAGGTTGTGACCTTTCAATAAAATTGTTCTAAAGAAAAGTTATTGTCTTTAAATGTTAACTCTGTCTCTGTTCAAACAAATACTTTCTGACCATAAGACATGGGAGTAGAAGAAGGCCATTCTTCCCAATAAGCCTGCACCATCATTCAATGAGATCATGGCTGATCTGATAATCCTCAACTCCACTTTCCTAACTTTTCTCCATAATTCTTGATTCCCTTACTGATTAAAAAAATCTACCCATCTCAACCTTGAATATACTTAATGATCCAGCTTCTACAGCCTTCTACAGTAAAGAATTCCACAGATTCACTACTCTCTTACAGAGAAAATTCCTCATCTTTGTCCTAACTTGAAACTGTCCTCTGGTTCTAGACTCTCCTACAAGGGTAAACCATGTTTCAGCATCTATCCTCTAAGAATGTTGTATATTTAAATAAGTTTGCCTCTCATTCTTCTAAACTGCAATGTTTCTCTCCTTATCCAGGAACAACCTAGTGAAAATTCTCTTGACTGCCTTCAATGACTGTAAATCTTTATTTAATTAAGGAGACTAAAACAGTTCAGACGACTGAACTACATTAGGTGTAGTCTGACTATTGCATTATATGATTTTATCAAGACTTCCCTACATTTATACACCATTCTCTTTGAAATAAAGGTCTACAGTCCATCTGCCTACCCTATTACCTGCTGAACCTGGATGCTGGTGTTTTGTGATGAATGCACAAGGACTCCCATAAGCCCCTCGGTTGCAGCTTTCTGTAGTCTTTAACTATTTAAATAATATTCTGCTCCTGTATTCTTCCTGCCAGAGTGTGTTGTCTCACATTTTCCCACCATCTATTTTGTCAATGAAGTTTTTGCCCACTCCTTTAACCTGTCTATATCCCACTCCATGTACCATCCATCCACTTGTCTTCCCACCTATTTTTGTATAATCTGAAGACTTGGCAATAGTATTCAACATTTCTTTTATTCCAACTCTGCCATCAATTGTTAGCCAATCCTGCATCCATGTTAATAAAAACCGAAAGAACTGCGGATTATATAAATCAGAAACAAAAATAGAAATTGCTGGTAAAGCTCAGCGGATCTGGCAGCATCTGTGAAGAAAAATCAGAGTTAAAGTTTGGGTCCAGTGACCCTGCCTCAGAATACATGTTAATATACTGCTCCAATGTCATGGACTCATTGAGTAATGTGCAGTATCTTTTCTCAAACACATTTTGGAAATAATATTACATTTACTGGTACCTCTTTTTCTATCCTTATTACCTCTTCACCAAGTTCTAATAGATTTATCAGGCTTAATTTCCCAGTCTGTGAAGCTTTCCTGATATGTTGACTATTTCCAATATTTTCTCTTTTATATTTCACTATTAACAGGTTACCTGGTCATTATCTTGATGCTTATGAGACCTTGCTGAGTCCACATTGTCTGCTACATTTCCCTATTTTCCAACAAAGTTAATACTTCAAGAGTGTGGCCTCAGTTGTCACGAGTTTTAGGGCATCCAGAAGTTGTGAAAAGTGTCAATGCAACCCTCTTTCTTATCAGAATTTCCTTTGTACAGAATGCTGTACTTTTGTAGCAGACAAAAGTTTAAAGGTAATTATAGATTCATACAGTGCAGAAAAGGCCTTTTGGCCCGTCAAGTCTGCACTGACATAACTACCACTAAAAGTGCGCTAACCTCAATTTCCTGCACTTGTCCCATATCCTTGAATGTTATGATAAGATATGATGTTAATATAAAGCAGAAGTATCAGCTTGGCTCAGTGGTAATACTATCTACTCTAAGACAGACAGTTAATTATTTAAGAACTACTCCTGGGACTGGAACACTGGGCCATCACTTCAAATGCTACATGTGCACAAGATGGCCTGTTTTGGGTTAGAGATTAAACCATCAGCCTGTTCATAAAAGAGTTTGTGGGCCTGTTCAAAAGAAAGCAGGGGAGTTTTCTTTGTATTTTGGCCAAAGTTTATCCATGACCTAACATCTCCATACACAGAATAACTTTATTGTCTCAATGTTGTAGAACCTTCCTGGTCACAAATTGATTGCTGTATTTGCCAACAGAATGATGAAAAATGAAGGTGCTTTAGGACATCTTGAGGGTGTTTAAGATGCTACATAAATACATGTTCTTATTCCTCTATATTGGTTACTGTTTGCAGTGTTATGAGGACTTTTGTTTGTGTACACATGTTTGACCACAACAATCTCTGATGATTGCAAAAGGAATTTGGCACAAAGATAGGCTATGTAACTAGATGCATTAAATAAAGTGGCCACAAAATCAGTACTTCATTTATCACTTGAGAACCGAGTTCTGAGTATGGGTCACTCAATGCTAAATGTTACGTCTGCCAGACCTGCTGAGCTTTTCCAGCAATTTCTGGGGTTTTTTTCTGATTTACAGTATCTGCAGTTCTTTCAGTTTTTAGATGGGATACTTGCCTTTATGGATCAAGGCATCGAATACAAGAGCAGGGAGGTCATGATAGCATTATATATAACGTTAGTTTGGTCACAGCTGGAATACAATGTACATGTGTGGTCAGTGCACTTTTAGAAGAATGTGATTGCAGTAGGTGCAGGGACAATTCACCAGAACGTTGCCTGGGCTGGAGCAATTCAGACACAAACAAAGACCAGATAGGCTGGATTGCTTTTCTTAGATCAGAAAAGGCCGAGGGAGGACCTGATTGAGGTGTAAAAAGTTATGAGAGGCATAGATGGGGTAAATAGGGAGAAACGTTTTCCTTAGTGGAGGGGTCAGTAACTAGGGGCTGTTGTTCCAGAGTAAGAAGCAGGAGGTTTAGAGGGGATATGAGAAAGAAAATCTTCACCCAGAAGGTGGTGGGTATCTGGAATTCACTCCCTAAGAAGGTTAGGGCGCAGAGGCAGGAACCATACAACATTTAAGATGAATTTAGACAAGCACTTGAAATGCAATTGCATATAACATTATGAGCCAAGTGCTGGAAAATGGGATTAGGTTAGATAGATGCTTGATGACTGGACACAGATACAATGGGCCGAAGGGCCTGTTTCTATGCCGTTTAAACTCTATGACTCTAACACACCCAAAGAGGAGTTGGCTACTTTCCTTGTGGGTTAGATTGTTGGCAGCACTCATCTAACTTTTTTCTTGAAGTTGCTGTTCCTCTGTGTATCCTGTATTTAATACACCAATGTACGAGAACAAATGTTTACTCTTACATGATACTCGCTGATGTTTGGCATGATGCATGATGAGAAAAATCTAAGGCATATTCGGTAACCAATGGTGTAGCACCTTAATGATATTACAGCATTGGATGGACTACACAAGATGTTGCCATTGAATTTCATCTCACTAATGGTTCATACAGACATGTCTAATGAGCCTTGCAGGTCTCTGGTCAATGAAGGATATCTTGGAGTACATTTTTTTTTCTTGGAACATTTCAGTGGGATGGCAGATGGTGGGCCAGGGAAGGACATAAGCTAGCAGAAGCAGCATAGCCCCAATAAAAGATAGATCAACAGTGTGTCAATCTCCAAAGGGCTGTGGAAAAACTGATAGCCCAGAACGTTCTATTCCGTCAACTGTAGGAGGAATAGCAAGGAGGGTGAGGGATCTTTACAAACAAAGGGAAGAAATAGAATGATTTTAAAAATCTACCAATAATTACTGTACTTGAATGCTTAAACAAGAATGGTGTTAAACAAAAATTGATGTAACCAAGAGCAAAAAGACATGTTATTCCAAATGTTAAGGCATCACCTTTTTTGTTGGCATTGAGTAAACCATCATCAGTTGTCAGGCAAACATTTTCAAAAATATCACTGAGTTAACAGGAACACTTACACTTGGGCTTAATTCACATTTACACTGCTGGGTTACTCACTGGCAATCAAGAACTCGTCAACACTTCAACTAATGGGTTTTAATCAGAAACTGTTTGTAATAGCAAGCTTAGAGTATTTGAATATGAAGATTTCTATAATTTTGTTGTCAGCTTGTGATGTATTCTGATGCTAATTATTAGGAACAATTATGGTTTCCTAATAACAAAAGAAGAAGCCATAAATTAAATCTGCTTACCTTCAGCCCTCTTTGTAACCTTTATGACGTTGTTGGTATAAAAGAATATATTTTTCCACATACTATGCTAATTATTATTGGTGATCATTCTTTCACGTCTACTTTTTAAAAATCTTTTGCAATGTGTCAGTGTATGTTGATGAGTTCTGTACCCAGTACTTTCTCAATCGTTGAGATTTGTGCCTGTACCTCCCATAGACTGCTTGCTTCATCTGGATATTCAGGAACCATAATTAGTGCTGTAATTAGCATGTGGAGCCATCAAGTGAGGACTGCTAGAATCATGGGACATCTCTCATCACTCCTACTGATGTACATGTGATAAAGAACCTTTAGCTGAAGTGTTGAACTGATCCTTATTGTTGCACAGACACCTTGCTGCTGAGAATAGTGATCAATCACGTTGTTAATTTTCATATAAAAGTAATTTTGTACGATAATTTTCTAATATACATGTGTTAGACCTGTTAGTGGTTTCAATATGTGCACTGCTGAAAGAGTTTTAAATGCAGTGAATTTTAGAAAGTTTTTTAGATGCCTTTACAAGTCACAAATATTTTGTGACTTTTGACGTTTTTTCTGGTATTTTCATAGAAGCAATTTTAAGTTGATTGTTGCCAGCCACCTATAGGGAGACAATTTACAATCTATCTCTTTTACAAAAGTAATAATGATTGTGGAGTTTAGACTTACAAATCCTTCCATGCAAAAGTTTTCTATTTGACAGTGTTATAACAAAATAATATATAAATAAAGAAACACAGTATAAAAGAAGCTTCAACGGCTTAGGAAATAAACTTGAGAAAATCTTTATAGGTCAAAGGGTTATCTTTTGGTGATCATAAGTTACACAACTAATTTCAGTAATTGGTTGTAAGTGCACTGTCACAGCTCCCCTGACACAGCTTTGCTTGAATGATTCTCACAGTAGTTCAATAGTCACCAGGGAGCACAGTGAGCACCTGATCAATAACTCCTTCAGTGTGTTTTTCATCTTTATCTTGCCTTTGCTACACTGGTGGAAAAAGCAAAGCAAGCATTAGAATTCTTACAGGGCAAAATATTTCATTGAACAGTTACCATTTCAAAAGTATTTTGGAATTCCAAATACTATTTAATGGATCCACTGGGGTGAGTTGGGATTATCCACTTAACTTGTTTACACTCTTACTTATTGCCCTTTTATTGTCTTTTATTTTCATTCTTTCTTTTTTCTATCCTTCATTATGTGTTTCATATCTATTTATGCTTAAATATCCTTTCTTCATTAATTAATTAACAAACAGATGCGATTAAGTAAGTGGCTCAGGTCTTCAGTGAGTAAAAATGATACAATCACGGCCACTTTAAGACTTTTTTTGACATCACCATTATGTCTCCTGACCGTTCCTGTGGTGTATCTAACTCCATCCCTCAGGTTACTCCCTGTAGTTCTTTTCTTCCCATTGGCAATAAGCCACTGCCTGCTTGCCAACAATCACAGATTAATTGTTTTTCATGTTAGCAAAGGTTTAAAGTTTTGTTCTGAATTGATGGTTGATTCCACTCCCCCATGAAACCATTGCAACTATTAATGACGCAGGCTGCTTGCTTAATTTGGACCTACCTTTGTTGCAAACCATGACATGTTTGGTGCCCTTTGTTTGAACTCTCCTGCATTCCGATTCATGCCCCCCACTCCCCTTCCCGAGGGTTTCAGAGTCTGTGCATTCTGCCATCAGGCATTTTATCTGTCAAGCGTACACACACCAGTTTTCATTGCCTACAAACATACTGAAATTTTACTATTTGTCATACAAGTTTCTCAACTCACCTTTCAGAAGCAGCACATAAAGAGGTGGAAAGAGATAGTTATTATATGCAGATTCAGAATCCATCCCCCACAGGAGATGGACCCATTGACAGGCTGCAGATTTTTTTTGATGACACATAAATCACTCCTGTAAATGGCACTCTTGTAGGGTTAGTTAATGCCAAAAACAAACTATGCCAAATGATCACAAAAAGGATCTCAGTTGATCTGGAACAGTGACTTATATGTTAGCCCCTTTTGCATAACGAGGCAAGTGCCTTTCCTAACCTCAGGAAGGTCAAAAGCATTTTAAAGGCAATGAAGTACTTTTAAAATCCAATCACTACTGTAATATGGAAAACATGGCAGCTAATTTGAGTAAGACAAGTTCCCTCAAACAGCAATGCAATTATGACCAAGTCACCTACTTTAGTGATGTTGATTAGGGATAAATATTGGCCAGGACACAGGGGATAATTTCCCTCTTCTTCGTTGAAATAGTATTATGGCACCCTTTGATATCCACTCAAGAGGCCCACAGATCCTCGGTTTCACATCTGATCCAAATGATGACACCTCTGTTAGTGCAGCAGTCCCTGATTACTGCTGTGTGTGTGTGTACATAAGCCCAGATTTTTCTGCTGTACTCTGTGGAATAGGACTTGAAACCATATCTTCTGACTTGGGGAAGAATGCTACTTACTGAGTCACAGTTGACACCATGATCCAGTGTAACACAGGAATTCCTGGATTTTATTCCCTTTCTAACAAAGGAATTTTGTCAAATGGATTCCTACGACTGTGACCGGGATTTGCAATCAACCAGACCTCTAGCCTCAACCAACTCTTTCTCCGTGAAGCTGAATTCTTGTCATTTTGAAGTACAGCACTGTAAATACGTTGTTGTGAGGGAAGTAATTTCAAAGATGTGTGCTTTTTTATCCTCAAAATTTATATATGTGGCATGTGTTTGTGTGCAGGCACAAAGCTGAATTAATGACATCACATTAAAGTTGGTTTGTGAAATTGACTTTTTAGCAAAAATGTGAAGTTTTACTGCTGTGTTCACCTATGCATTTTCAAAGTGAGGGGTTAGGCTAGCAAAAAGAGTGTAAATCATATGTTGCAGTATATATGGTTATGTCCTAAATAGTGGAACATGTTTTACTTGCACACTGCTGGGATTAAGACATAATTTCCATAATCTGGTGAAACATTTAAATGGACTTAATTTACATTCTTTTTGTGACCAATTTAGAATTTCACTGAAGATTCCACAGTGTTCAACAACATTCACATATTTTCTGTATTGCAAAGCACTAGTCTACAGCAGGACTTGGATAATGTCTAGGTTTGGGCAGATGGCAAGTACGGTATATATCTGTCAGATAATGATTACATCAATCATCAGAAACTCCAACCATCCCCCCATCTTTCAGGAATGCCACCGATTCTTTCATCCTGCTTGGTTCAACATTGAGCTACAGTTGAACAAGACCAACTATCTCAACACTCTGGCTACAAGAGCAAGACAAGGGCTGGGTACTCTGCTGAGTAATGCAGTTCCTTACTCCTTGAAATCTGTCTACCAACTACTTTAAACAAAGCAAAACTTTCATTTGTGTAGCACCAAGCACAAGCTCATTGCATCTCAAGAACTCAAAGCCTTGCTGTCAGCTGTGGCTCTGCAGGTAGGACTGTCAGCTCAGAGTCAGAAAGGTACAGTTAACGTCCAGCCCCAGAGATTTGAGCCCAAAATCCAGGCTGACCCTCCCAATGCAGTACTGATGAGAATAACTCTGGCTTCTCTGGTCTCTCCATTCATCCTCAGCAGCACTCTAGTAAAACCTGCATTAAATCTTGATCCCTTCTGCTCTTTGAGTGACTTTAAAAGAAGAAAAACTGGGTAGGGATGGGAGGGTTCTCCTTGATCATTTGACTGATATTTATTTTTCAACAAACATTACCAAAATTTTTCTCTGGTTGCTAGCATATTGATGTTTTTGGAAGCTGATTAATCACAAACTGGCTGCAGCATTTCTTACTTTACAACAATGAGTACACTTCAAAAAGTACTCTATTAACTGTAAGAGAGTGACGCTTCCAGATGCCCTGAGAGAGTGAAAAACCCACTATATAAATTCATGTGTTGTTTACCCTCACCAACTGCTTTTGAAATTGATCAGCTGGATGCAGATGAAACTTGGCTTCAGAATGGATTTAGAGTTACCAATTAGTCACAGAAGGCCCTTCAATTTACAATCGGCCCCACTTTGTGAAATAACGCACCTGAGCTAATGTGACCAGTTTGCGTGTGTCGGTGACAATCCCAAAAATTTTGAAAAATGCAGAAGAATGGCTGTCTTTCTGTAACATTTTTCCATAACTTTGTACTGTATCAGCTATGGTCTGTGCATTCTGGAAGCATAGAGTAGGGGGATGAAAATTGACTCGTTATTCCTCATAACAGGAACCCAGGCAATTCCTGAGAGTATTAGTCAACCTATTTCAATGCGAAGTCCCAATGCAGATCAAAGATTAAGTGGGAAATGGGTCAATTCAGCAGGAAAGACCAAAGCACCCAGTAATAACATAAGCAAAATAGGTCAGACCCTGGTTCTGATTTTTCCTATTAGATTGCCTAACATACCAATGGCTTGTGGAGGATACATTTATTTTAAGATTGATTACCTATCTGAATCTATCCTTTATAATTTCCACTCAGTCTCAAACAGCTTCTAACATGCTGAGAGCTATTTTGATTATTCGAGTTGTATAACAATTATGATTTACTGTTGCTACTTTATGCCGAATGATAGGAAACAATATCACTGAATTTGGACTCAGCATACTTAACATTTTTAAATCAAAACTTAGAATAGAGATAGAAAAAGAAGCTCAAAAATGGCTAAATTCTGATTTCTTTTCAATAAGTGTATACTTTGGAGATAGACAGCAGATAAGGATTTAGTGAAGTTTTATATCTGTACCACTACTTTAATTTTCTACTTTGTCCACTCTGATTATCCACTGCGCATTTCTAAAGTGTTCTGTTTTTATTACAAACTTAATGTTTTAATAAAAAATCTGTTTGTTAATTACCTATACAACTTGAGGGTTGTCAACTCTGAAGAAAATAATCATGAAGGTTTCATCACATGATCTCCCTCAAATTGTCCCTCCTCCAAGTTCCCAAATTCACCCACCCCATTGGATCACCAATGTTTCAATTCTCTTGTTGTCATAAATATTACTACCTCTATCAAATCCCTTCTTAACCTTGCCTATTCTAATGAGAATAACTCCAGCTTTTCTGTTCTCTCTGTGATTACAATTGTTTCAGCCCCAGCAGCAATCTAGTAAAACCTGCACCCTCTCCTCGACTTCACATTGTAATGCTCAGAACTGAACACACTGCTTTAGCTATGCCTCAACCAGTCGAATAAACGTTTAGCAATTGTTATTTTTTATACTCTGATCCTCTATTTAAAAAACCAAGGGTTCAGTGGTGTTTTTTAACAGCATGCTTAAGTTCCCCTGCCACCTCAAGAGGATTATGCTCAAACATCCCCTCGTATCTTGTTTTCTGGACTTGCCTTCAAATTGGTTCAATTTAGTTTATATTGCCTCTCCTCATTCTATATACTAAAATGCATTTATTTACACTCTCTTCCATTAAACTTCATCTGTCTGTTTCACCATCCTGTGTCCTCTGCTGCTTGTTAATTTCAACCTCATTCTTTACTGCCTTCTGACCTTTGTATCATCTGCAAACAGAAATTACAGCCTGAATCTTCAAGTCGAAATTATTAATACATATCAAGAAGAGCTGTATAACTTAATAATAATTGATAAATTCTATATTATATACCTACACTTTATACTGAAAGAAAACAAAGAAACTGCTTTCCTCATTTCTATGGTAGACCCATTGATTCAAACTGTGCTGTGACATCATAACTAGAATTGGTGACAGTGTGACCATTTGGTTCACGTGTCATCCTAGGGCTCTCCCCATGACTCAAAGCTTGGCCAGTGTGCTCCAAAGAGTGGTAATCATATTCACATTGCTAGTCTGCTCATTTTTAATGTTAGAACTGAGCTTTACCTTTCTATCAGAATTGCGGAGCATACCTAAAATAAGCACAGTTTTCCACAGTGCTGGATAGTCATGATAAGTTAAATCATGCTCCCTTTTGCAGCAGCCAGTGCATGGGGTACTCTGGGTGTTAAATGTCCAGCACCACAGTCAGACACTTTGACAGGTGCTGCATGAAGGTTGTTTTTAAGGTGAATGTTGAGGTGATAGCTGATGAAGGGATAAGGATGCCAGGTGGGTAAGCTACCAGGTAAGTACATTGCTAGTTATGTAAGATGCCACCTGGGTAATGTGCCAGCTAAGTGATGGAGTGCTTAGGGTAGATTGGAGGAAGAATAGGTGTTTCAGCGTGGGGCAGTTGCTGTTGTAGCAGGTGGGTGAGAATTGTATCAGGGATGGTAGGTGTATGGTATCAGGGCTGGTGGACAATGGGGGTTGTTGGGGCCAGCATTAGAGGATGCATTTGCGGTCTGTTGAGTCTCGAGATTTAGACTGGCAGTGACATCTATATCAGATTCCTTGGGCAGCAGAATATAATGTTACTGGGTTGGCAATGTCTGGTTTGTGGATGTGGTTTGTTGTCAGAGGTGTAAGATAGTGTCATTGGGGATATTTGGGTAAGATAGACGGTTTGTTAAATAATTACCCAGGAGTGAGACTGGGATTTTAATTGTTTAACTATTAACGTAAGTGAAGAGAATTCTGCAATGTTAAGGTGATATATTAAGGTTCCAGATGCAGGGGAATTGCTCATTGAAATCTTCAATTTATTCTTGGTCTGGGATTCTACAGGGTCCCAACTCGCAAGTCCAGTTTGCGCTGCTCCAATGACTATATGGCCATCAGAATATCCAGACTGCTATTTATCAAGCAGTTGAAGCATGTGATTGAAAACACATCAAGTTTGACCACAAATTCATGCTGAGCAGGCCGTTTTCAACAGAGGAGCTGTAGAGTTGTCAAAATTAGCCTCAGTGACCCTTGGTTGGTGAGGAGGAAATGTTTTCTGTTCCAACAATGTGTCATTTGGAAACATCCAGATGGCCATTGGCTTTGCTTGTAATGGTGGAGTGGCTTGCCAGTGCTATTGTCGAGGCTAACATATGAAAAGTGCCTTGGATGAGAGACCAGGGAGAAATCATACCCCTTCCTGGCAAAGAGTTAAAGAGGAAAGACAAGGGAGAAGACCAGGCCATGGTATAGAAAGTTTTCTATCGTGAATTTAATCAATAACTCAGCCTAAATATGTTTGTAGATGTGTTGGTCCATTACAGTTGAAGGGTGAGACATTACAAATAAAACAGTAGAGACTGAAAGTTAATATTGAATCATTCACCATTTGAAGGAAAAGCAGCAATTATCATTTTACTCACGACCTTGCATCAAGGTACACTGATGAAGTATCTCACCTGAGATATTGACCTGGCTTCGTCTTTCAGTCACTTACCAGTCTATAATGCAGTTCCAACATTTTCTGTTTTTTTTCATTTTGGATATTTTTAGCATTTGTGTTTACCTTTATAGTTGTAGTGCTGTATTATGAATGCTATTTGCAGTCAGCATAGGGGAACTACATTAACACAACTGAGAAATGCAGATGATTGTATTTTTTATTTTGTAAAATATAGAAACATTCAGGTAAGAAATCAATTTTTTTTAAGAAATGGAGCTCTGCTTTTGCTCTGGATTTTATCATTTATAGTAACTCATTTCTTTCAGTAATACAACTTCAAAAAGCAACTTAAGTCTAAAATGACAATAATTAATTCCAGTGTGATGATATGTACAGGATTATGCATAGAAAATAATGAAATATAATGTGTAAAAGAGACTGCTGCAATGTCCACAAAATCATCTATGGCTTTGTTATCACAAAATGTTATACATTACTCCAAGAATCCAGTATATTTCATCCGAACATCAAGCAGGCCATGATGCTTGTCCACCATTCAATTTGATCGTGGCTGATCTGTAGTTAAAGTTCGTATTACTCACCTTAGTTCCACAACCTTTAGTATATTTGCCTAATTAAAATCTATCATTTCATAGATTTACAGTTGATCACCATCCCCTTTACCATTCTTCCTGCCCTGGTCTCTACAGCTTTTTATGGGAGAAAGTACAACATCTCCACTACCCCTCCATATGAAGTATTTCCTAACATCACCTCTGAACAGCCAGTTCTAATTTTAAGGCTATGCTTTTTTGTACTGCACTCCCTCCACCAGAGAAAGTGGGCTATCATTGCTGTACTCATCTCTCTCTCTCTTGTCACTCATTTAATCATAAATCACCCCTTCGTCTTCAACGCTCAAAATAACACAATTGTCCTCACAAATTAATCCTTTTGCAATTCCATGTTCATGCTATTTAGTTAAGTTTGTAAACTCTCTAGACAGCTGGAAAAAAATTTGACTTTGTGCTGGTCTCTTTTCTTGCACGGATTGAATTGTTGTGAAGTTGGACAGTGATTAGGTGTGAGTTGCTATGGTTACAGATAGCGCTCACTAGAGCTGAGTGGCACACGCAGCTGTTCTTCAGATTATTTTACAGCTGTCGGAACCTTGTGGAAAATAGTTCTGGGCAGGTTGTTATTTCACAACAGTTGAATAAATTTTGTATCTCACATACAGTAGATAACTATTCCTGTGGTGTTGTTATAAATGATAAATAATATGTTTCTGAATATCTTGTCAGCATATGAGAGGTCAATAGAAATATTTCAATTGCATATTGATAGCTGATAGAAGTTGAACATAAGATGGATGTATTATTGTATCATATCTTAACGTATCTCTCAGATCAGTTCATCTGCAGTGAAATATTTTGAAATGAATTGACTTGTTAGGTAGGCAAACATGACAATGATTTTTGTACAGCAAGATCCCACAGGTAGTACGTAAATGATTGACCAGTTTCTGAACTGAGGGACAGAATGTATTGGGAGCAAAGAGGAAAAACCTCTTGTAGAAGAAAAGAGTTTGCTTGGGAGAAAAATATTTTGTACTAATTGCATTTCACAGCAGATGTATGTGATGAAAATTAATTTTCAAACACTGCTATCAGTGTAACTGAAAATATTTGAATAATGAATTAGCAAACACCGTGTGTTCATTACAGTTTTTTCCCCATCAGCTCATTCTACATTTTAAAAAAAAACACTGTTTTACAGTTTGAGAAATGTTGGCCCCAGTGACTTGATATTTCAGGACCTGGGCTGGTGCATTTGGTGGGATCACCAAGCCTCCTGCCCTCCCCATGTTGGGATTCATGGGTTTGACTGCTCTGTACTCAATAAGCTGTTGATCTCAGCTGTAGGATTGTGCAGGCAATGGGCCTAACAGTTATCCCCGGGGGAGGCAGCAAGGAGACTCACTAGAGTGCTCAGCATCACATTATGGGACATCTACAAGTACATCATTGGCCCTTTGCTGACTTAGTGATAAATAACTGAAGGCTGCTGAAGAGAAAATAGAAGCACTTGATACCCCAGCCAAAAGAAAATCTAATTGGGGGAGGTTTTCCAATGAAAACACTTTGTCTTAAAAGAATAATGGCAGAAAAGATGATGCTGTGACATAGCAAAATTTCATTAGTATTGATTCAATTTTACTGTTGAGGGGAAATAAGGTCGCTTCTAAACAAAAAATTGAAATATTTGCTCATTAACCAGTACAAACCTTGATCATTTCTGATCTTGAACAATGTTCTGCTTTATTAAATGGGAGCATTGTAATAAAGTATGCAATTTGTCATGATGTTTCCACTGTTCACCTCCTGAGTCCTTATAAAGTGTGAGAGAATGAATCAATGTCTTCTTTCACTCTCTGTGTTCCTCTTGCTACTTGTTCTTTGCTTCTTCTTCTTCCTCTTTCCTCTCCTGCCTCTTTTCCACCTCCCTCTCCCTCTTGTGGTTCTGCCCCCTCCTCTCACTCCCTTTCCTCCTCCTCATCCTTTTCCTACTAATCTTTCACTTCCACTTTGATTATATTGTTCAATAATACTCCTGTGAAGGACTTTAGGAAGTTTAACCGAGTTGAAGGCATTATTAAAATGCTGTTGTTGCCTCTTCCTCGTCTTTGTCTCCCTTGATTACATGTTCCTACTCTCCTTCCCTCTTCAAAAAATGATTTTGAGGCAGTAATGTCCATACAATATTAGATTTGAATATCTAACCTCTCTCTTACTAATATATTTCCATATATTAATAAATACCACACACACACACAAATGCTTTGACCAATGGTATTTATTCCTCTATGCCAAAAGACCACAGTTTCAAATTTAGGGTGCACTGTCTTTTAGGAAACAGGGTGATTGGATGTGATGTAAGGGCCTCCAAAAAAAATTATTTTAGGAAGTTAAATAATACAAAGACAACTTATTAAGTTGCAAAACATACATTTTAGAGAGGAAAAATTTTCTGATACAGTCTAGCGGCTTCCCTTTAAATGTATATGAGCAGCTGCCATTATTTGGGTAACAGCAGCTGGCAGTACTGTATTCGAACTGCATAGCTGATAATTAAAATCTTACAGTTAATGTTTACACCATGTTTGCGTGCTGCTCATTTATTGCACGACTTCTAAATAGTGCCAAAATTCAAAATACTTTAACTGAATTGTAATTGTAAATTATTAAATACCTTAATACAGTCACAAGGGGCACAAGCAACTTGCCCAGTGGCTGGAATGTTGCCAAGAGCCCTGCATTACCTCCTTCAGGGAAGGCAAACAGAATTAAGGCTTCTCAGGGACTTGAGTGGTTACTGGCAGATCTTTGCTGGGATCAAGAGGATGGAAATCCTGTCCCCGAGAACTGGGGAACAGTCAAGAGGCTGGCAGCTGTGCACTGCAGGCAGGCCAATCAGGGGGACAGTGGTCACTGGTGGCACCAACCAGAGGCTTAGGGTCATTAAAATGTACAGATCACGAGTGAGTGAGGGTGGAATAGAGTTCACAGGAGTAGGGGAGGAGTTTCAGCAGCAAGTGTTGATGGGGGAGCCTCTCAGTGATTCCAACCTCCTCTTTGCCAGGCCCCTTGATCACGCCAAGGTCAGCACCCCCAATCCCTCATAGAGCCCATATTTGATTGGAGTTTCTGTGTGCCTCACAAGTGGCGGTGGAATCACCTTCAATTGAAGGCTAGGCAGGAGGTCCATTCACAAGTTTTCCCAGCCTCAACTTAATTGGGGCAGAAACAGCATGATCTTTGACTGATACTATCTCACCCAACTACTATGCCCACTCACTCCTCCACAATTTCCCAGGGAGCACGAAATTCCACCTGGTGCGTGCCAATACTAGCAGTGACAATGATATATAGAATCATAGAATCCCTAGAGTGTGGAAGCAGACCATTCAGCTCATCAAGTCCTCACCACCCCTCTGAACAGCATCTCACCCAAACTCACCCTTTCTACCCTATCCCTGTAACCCTGCATTTCCCATGTCTAATCCACCTATCCTGCACATCCCTGGACACTGTGAGCAATTTAGCACGGCCAATCCACCTAACCTGCGCATCTTTGGACTGTGGGAGGAAACCAGATCACCCAGAGGAAACCCATGAAGACACGGGGAGATCGTGCAAACTCCACATAGACAGTCACTCGAACGAGGAACCGAACCTGGGTCCCTGGTGCTGTGAGGCAGCAGTTCTAACCACTGAGCCACCATGCATCATTGTACATCATTGTAAAGTCACTTGATGAAGGATTACATTTACTATAGGATGAGACTCAGGTGCTGTATCAATAGCTCTTGTTTTGTTATCACTTTTGCTATCATTGTACTCTCTGCTATATTCCATGTACCCATCTGTTTAGCAGATAGCAAAGGTTTTGCATTATATTTCTTTCTATAACTAAAAGAAATGGAGGTACCTCTCAATGTCACCAACTTGTAATCTAGAGCAGTATTTGTTCACTCATTATAGAACCTACTTGGTTTTCCTGAAGCTAATTTATTTAGGATGTACCTCAGACAGGTCCAACAATGGACCATCAATGTGTATGCTGCAATATCTTGTTAAGGGTTACAGACATCAGGCTCTGGTTTGTTTTCAGATTTAATTGATATGGGGAATTTATTAGGTCTTTCTTTCTTGATTGAGAGATTTGTCCTTGTTACATTACTTAGTGCTGCAAGGTAATATCATAATATCATTCATTGCCACAAAATTTAGGTCTGAGTCTTATTCTGCTCTTTTTCTGGTCTGGCTCTCATGAGAAGAGCTGCACAACTCTCATCTGTACATGATGAAAGATTAAGAGAGAATGTATTCACCTCGTTCTTTTTTTTTCCTCTCGTCTGGTACAGCGAGTAAAAGGGATTAACATCGGCAGTGATCCATGAATAACATTGGTAGTAATGTGATAGACATTCTGTGGTCAGTTTTAAACCCATATAGACATTGGTCGAGGCTGTTCAATTTTAGATGGAATTCTAGGTCATGGCATAATAGAATGGTGTGTGTATATTGTCAGACTTCTGAACAATGGTGTGGCGTAGATGTCCTTAAATCGTATTCAGGAGAATTTCCTGCAAGTGTGCGTCCAGTCAAACAAAAAAAAGAAACCCTGCTAGATCTGGTTCTTGGGAATAAGATGGGCCAAGTAGATCACATGTCAGTGGGAGCTCATTTAGGAGGCAGTGATCATTGTATTATAACGTTTAGGATGTTGGTGGAAAATGACAGTGAAGAATCTAGAGTGAGAATAATCAACAGGTGGAGAACAGACTTCTACAGGTCAAGAACAGAGCTGAGATGGATAAACTGGAACCAAACGTTAGCAGGAGAAACAATAGCCAAGCAATGGGCTACCTTCGAAAAGGATTTGGATTGGGCACAAGTGCAAGTATATTCTTTCAAAAGTCAGAGGTAGAACAAACAAATCCAGAGCTCCCTGAATGATGAAGGAGATAAATTAAAGAAGAAAATGTGTGCTAATGACATGTCAGGTAGAAAATACAATTAAGAACTAAGCTGAATACAGAGGTTGAAAAGAGAGATAACAAAACAAATCAGAGGAGCAAATGGAAATTATGAAAAAAAAAATCAGTCGCCAATATAAAGGGAAATCCCAAAGTCTCTGTAGGCACAACAATAGTAAGAGGGTGGTAAAGGAGGAGGAAAGACTATTTAGGGACCAAAAAAAGGATTTCTACTTGGAGACAGGAGACATGGCTAAAGTGTCGTATTTGCTACTGTCTTTACCAAGGAAGCAGATGCTGGCCAAGACATGGTGACAAAGGAGGAAACTCGATCACTACAGTGGTTTAAAATTGATAGGGTGGAGGTAGTAGATAAGCTGTCATTACTTAAAACTAATAATGCACCAGGACAGCATGAACTGCATCCAGGCATTTTGAAAGAAAGTGAGAGTGGAAATTGCAGAGACACTGACAATATCTTTCAATTTTCCCTGGACTCAGAGGTGATGCCAGCGAACTGGAGAATTGCAAATATTATGCCCTTGTTTAAACAATACTATAAAGATAAGCCAAGCAATTACAGATCAGTCAGTTTAACTTCAGTGGTGGTGAAACTTCTAGAAACAGTAATTCAAGATAGGACTCATGGTTGTATGGAAAAACATGAGTTAATTCAGAACAGCTGCATGGATTTAAGAGAAAACCATGTCTGACTAACTTGCTGGAGATTTTTCAAGAGATAACAAAGGTTTGAACAGGATGATGTTGTTGATGTGATATGCGTCAACTTGCAAAAGATATTCAATACAGTGCCACACAAACATGTGAGAAAAGTAATAGCCCATTGAATACAAGGGACAGTGTTGATATTGCTGAGGAACAGGAAACAAGGGTAATGGTTAATGGGTATTTGTAAGGCTGGAAGAAGGTTTGTAGTGAACATCCCCAGAGGTCAATATTGAGACCCTTGATTTTTTTCTGATATATGTAAATGATGTAGATCTTGGTGTACGTACTACACTTTAGGAAGAAGGTGAACGCATTGGTGAGAATGCAGAAAATATTTGAGTTCCAGGGATGAGAATCTTCAGTTATGAGGATACCTGGGATAAGTTGGGACTGCTTTCCTTGGAAAGGAGAAGGCAAAGAGGAGATCTGATACAGGTTTTCAAAATCATGATTGCTATTTGAGATTAGCAACCTAGAGCTCATTCCCTCCTTGGTGCAGTTCCTGACTCCACTAATTTTCTTTCTAATTTAAAATACCATAGCAATGCAAATGCAGCATCGGTAGATACCTTGAATTAATGTGTTATCTTCAGTTCTGTCCCCCTGGAGTAGATAGTCAGAATCCTTTTCCATTCATAAGCATATTGAGAATGATAGTGCACAATTTTAAAGTGATTTGCGAAAGAGGCAAATGTGAGATGGCAGGAAACCTTTTTACACAGTGAGTGATTCAGATCTGGAATGGACTGCCTGGACGTGCGACAGAGGCAGTTCATTTGAGGTATTCAAGAGGGTGTGAGATGATTATTTAAATAGAGGCAAGGCGCAGAGTGACAGGGAAAAGGCAGGAGGTTGACACTCAGCTAAGATGCCTGGACAGTCAGTGCAGGCACGATGAGTCAAATATCTGCCTCCTGCACCATAACAATTCTGTGAAGTGTGCTGGACAGAAAATGCACAGACCTTTAGTCCTGGGTTTACTCTTTGTTGTGCTTGTTTTGTCAGTATGTTTCATCCAATGTTGGCATAATTGGCACAAAGAACCACAGAATGGTAAGTTCAAATTACATTAAGTGCAACTCAAATGGTTGTGATTGGTTCCAAGACTTTTTATATCACTGTGTTAAAAGGTGGACCCACCCACAAAATTAGCAAGGTATTCGATGTCAGTTAATCAGCATGGGAGTCTCCCCTAACTGAGCTCATCTGTAGACAATCAGGCTTGATATTTTGCACACAAGAATAGTAACAGTTACATTTTGTAAGGTTGTGAATAACTTTTCCAGTTTATTAAGATATTAACCACTATACCTCAATCTAACTAAAAAGTAGTTCAGCATGTTTTTTTTTAAATTCACTCAATAATGTAAAGTCAGGTTACCCACAAGATTGATATTGATTTGAAATGTTTATCTTTTTGACAAAGCTGTTTTTAGCTGTATTAATCCAACTGTGTCTAGTTACCACTCTTAATGTAAATCTGTGATGAAAGGAGTATAATTTATTAATGCTAATAACATATTTCGAATTTGGATTTTAAAATACAGATGGGTGTTGGTTGTTTCTACAGAAAGCAACTGACCACAGAACCCTGAGGTGTTAATAGATTGATGTCATACTCTTGGGATTATGACAGGTAGAGAAAGCATTTAAGATGTTTTGATTTAAGATGATTTAACATTTAACACGTAAGATTTAGGCTTTGTTTTCTGCTCAACAGAATCTAGGATTGAGCAAGTTTTGTAATTCAGTTGAGAAAACACTAGGATGCAGTTAGAAACAAGTTTAGTTTCTCTCCTAAAGAGAGTTGATAGCAGCTCAGGGAGCAAGTCACCTTCACAGAATGGTTTAGTTTGTAAAACTTCCAAACTAAGAGAGTTTGGTTGGAAATCTGCAGTTAGTAGAACTGAGAAATTTAGACTGTCTGATTTAGGAAGGCTTATGTAAGCAAACGTTGAAAGGACTCATTTAGTTGTCAATTCTAACCAAAGCAAAGCATTTGTAAGCAGTCCATTGAATAATCTTAAGGAATGGAGATGGGAATGTAATTTTCTTGGACTTGAGTTTTTGTAATAAATATTGTCTGAACACAGGTTGCAACTTTATTCCACTGTGCAATTTAAGATCATTCTAACTGCTTTCTATATTTAGACAGCTTTGATTTATTTTATTCTTCTTTTGCGTAATAAAACTGGTTGTTAAAGAAAAGTCTGCAGCCTAGTGTGAATGTGTTCCAGCGGCTAACTAATCAAACAAAAGAAATCTATCAAGCCAGGTTTCATTCTGTGATATGACCTGTCTAGCGGTACCATCAGCTGGGATAATAACAATATCAAGTGTTTTTTGAAGTAGCATTTTTTTGAAAAATATTAAAACCGTCACAATTTGTGAAGAATTTGCAAAATCAGCAGTGGAGCTTACAATGGAAATTCCACGTTGTAAAGTTTTAGTATCAGTAGACAGACTCGAAACATATTCTTTCGAAAGAAACATTACTTGTGTCGTATAATTTGGTGAAACAGAGGGAGCAGCAGGTGGGGGGAATGGGAAAGAATTTCGCCTTTAACTGAAAATTCAGAAGTATATTTTCAGGAATTAAATGTACTGAAACGTTTCTACTCAAAGTGACTGATTGAAAAAATGTTTTCACCCGGAGGATGGTCGGAATTTGGAACTTGCAGCTTGAAATGTTGGTTGCAGGATGTATTTTTGCTGGCTTCCTATTTGAGCAAAATGGAAAAAGTTCTGTCTGTGTACATAAAGTATTAAAATAAAATCTATATTTACATTACGCTGTGTGTTGGTTAATTAACATGCTATTAATTTGAAAAGAACATTTATTTAATCGCAATGTATTTCCATGTAATCTGCAATGTTTGTTTAAAGGAAATGTTCTGCTCGTAATTGGATGTTCCCGTTGATGTACTTCTGCTATACAGAGATAATTCACTTTTCCTTCAATTTAAAACTACATTATGATGTTTTATGAAGCTGGGTAGCAGATAAAAATAAAAATTGAAAGAGTGCTAATAAAGCTCCATTGTCTGAGACTGAGGTCAGGTTGAAGGATCAAATATACTAAGGTTCTTCCATAAACTAAGGGAAGCCTCAAAGAATAAGCAACTAAGATAGTACTATCAGGTTATATTATTACAGAGTGCTACACTGTAAGAAGTTCCATCTTTCAAATGAGCTGTTAAACCAAAGACTTGACTGCTATCTCAGGTGAAACCGTAGAATGTAGGAACAGAATTAAGCCATTCAGTGAAAGCATGGCTGATCTAATAATCCTGAACTCCATTTCCCTGCGTTTTCCCCATTCTATTTTTTTTAGTGGGATGTGGGTGTTGCCGGGTGGCCAGCATTTTATGCCCATACTTAGTCGCCCTTGAGAAGGTGGTGGTGAGCTGCCTTCTTGAACTGCTGCACTCCTCCTGCTGTCGGTTGACCCACAATGTCATTAGGGAGAGAATTCCAGGATTTTGACCCAGCGACAGTGAAGGAATGGCGATATATTTCAAAGTTCGGATGGTGAGTGGCTTGAGGGGGAGCTTGAAGGTGGTGGTGTTCCCATATGTCTGCTGCCCTTGTCCTTCTAGATGGAAGTGGTTGTGGGTTTAGAAGGCGCTGTCTGAGGATCTTTGGTGAATTTCGCAGTGCATCTTTTAGATAGTACACACTACTGTTACTGAGCATCGGTGTTGGAGGGAGTGGATGCTTGTCGACGTAGTGCCAATCAAGTGGGCTGCTTTGTCCTGGATGGTGTCAAGTTTCTTGAGTGTTGTTGGGGCTGCACTCATCCAGACAAGTGGGGGGAGTAATCCATCACACTCCTGACTTATGCCTTGTAGATGATTGACAGGCTTTGAGGAGTCAGGAAGTGAGTTACTCACCGCAGTATTCCTAGCTTCTGACCTGCTCTTGTAGCCACTGTGTTTATGTGGTGAGTCTAATTGAGTTTCTGGTCAATGATAACCCCCAGGATGTTGATAGTGGGGGATTCAGTGATGCTAACACCATTGGATGTCAAGGGGTGGTGGTTAGATTTTCTCTTATTGGTGATGGTCATACCCTGGCATTTGTATGGTGTGAATGTCACTTGCCACTTGTCAGCTGAAGCCTGGATATTGTCCGGATCTTGTTGCATTTGAACACTGACTGCTTCAGTATCTGAGGAGTCGTGAATGGTGCTGAACATTGTGCAATCATCGGCGAACATCCCCACTTCTGACCTTATGATGGAGGGAATGTCATCGATGAAGTAATTGAAGATGTTTGGGCTGAGGACACTACCCTGAGGAACACCTGCAAAGATGTCCTGGAATTGAGATGATTGACCTCCAACAACCACGACGATCTTCCTATGTATCAGGTCTGACTCCAACCACTAGTGAGTTTGTCCCCTGATACCCACTGATTCCAGTTTTGATAGGGATCCTTGATGCTACATTCAGTTGAATGCAGCCTTGATGTCAAGGGCTGTCACTCTCACCTCACCTCTGGAATTCAGCTCTTTTGTCCATGTTTGAACCAAGGCTGTAATGAGGTCAGGAACAGAGTGGCCCTGGTGGAACCCAAACTGGGCATCACTGAGCAGGTTATTGCTGAGCAGGTGCTGCTTGATAGCACTGTTGATGACACCTTCCATCACTTTACTGATGATTGAGAGGAGATTGATGGAGCAGGTTGGATTTGTCCTGCTTTTTGTGTCCAGGACATACTTGGGCAATTTTCCACATTGCCAGATAGATGCCAGTGTTGTAACTGTACTGGAACAGCTTGGCTAAGGGAACAAGAAGTTCTGGAGCACAAGTCTTCAGTACTATTGCTGGAATGTTGTCAGAGTTCGTAGCCTTTGCAGTATCCAGAGTCTCCAACCGTTTCTTGGTATCACATGAAGTAAATTGAATTGGCTGAAGACTGGTGTCTGTAATGCTGGGGACCACTGGAGGAGGCTGAGATGGATCGGTCACTCGGCACTTCTGGCTGAAGATTGCTGTGAATGCTTCAGCCTTATCTTTTGCACTGATGAGCTGGGCCTTTCCATCATTGAGGATGGGGATATTTGTGGAGCCGCCTCCTCCTCTAGTGAGTTGTTTAATTGTCCACTACCATTCACGAATGTATGTGGCAGGACTGCAGAGCTTAGATCTGGTCCGTTGGTTGTGGGATCGCTTAGCTGTGTCTGTCGCTTGCTACTTTTGCTGTTTGGTAGCTTTACCAGGTTGATACCTCATCTTCAGGTATGCCTGGTGCTGCTCCTGGCATGCCCTCCTGCACTCTCCGTTGAACCAGGGTTGATCCCCTGACTTGATGGTAATGATTGAGTGGGGGATATGCCAGGCCATGAGAGTACAGATTGTGCTGGAGTACAATCCTACTGTTGTTGATGGCCCACAGTGCCTTGTGGACGCCCAGTCTTGAGTTGCTAGATCTGTGTGAAGTCAGTCCCATTTAGCAAGGCAATAGTGCCACACAACACGATGGAAGTTATTCTCAATGTGAAGGCAGGACTTCGTCTCCGGAAGAATGTGTGACGGTCACTCTTACCGATACTGTATGGACAGATACAACTGCAGCTGGCAGATTGGTAAGGATGAGGTCAAGTATGCTTTTCCCTCTTTTTGGTTCCCTCACCGCCTGCTGCAGACCCGGTCTAGCAGCTATGCCCTTTAGAATCTGACCAGCTTGATCAGTAGTACTGCTGCCAAGTCACTCTTGGTGGTGGACACTGATATCTTCCACCCAGAGTACATTTTGTGCCCTTGCCATCCTCAGTGCTTCCTCCAAGTGTTGTTCAACATGGAGGAGTACTGATTCATCAGCTAAGGATAAGCAGCAAATGGTTTCCTTGCCCATGCTTAACCTGAAACCATGAGACTTCATGTGGTCCAGAGTCAATGTTAAGAACTCCCAGAGCAACTCCCTCCCGACTGTATACCACTGTGCAGCCACCTCTGCTGGGTCTGCCCTGCCAATTAGGCAGGACATATCCAGGGATGTTGATAGTGATGTCTGGGACACTGTCTGTGAGTATAACTATGTCAGGCTGTTGCTTAACTAGTCTTTGATACAGCTCTCCCAATTTTGGCACTAACCCCCAGATGTTAGTGATGAGGACTTTGCAGGGTCAACAGGGCTGTTTCCGCCTTTGTCTTTTCTGGTGCCTAGGTCGATGCCAGGTGATCCGTCTGGTTACATTTCTTTGAGACTTTGTAGCGATTGGTACAACCGAATGGCTTGCTAGGCCATTTCAGAGGGCAATTGAGAGTCAACCACATTGCTGTGTTTCTGGAATCACATGTAGACCAGACCAGGTAGGGTGGCAGATTTCCTCCCCGAAGGACGTTAGTGAACAGATGCGTTTTTCCAACAATCGACAATGGTGATCAGTAGATTCTTAATTCCAGATTTTTTTTTAATGAATTCAAATTCCACCATCTACTGTGGTGGGATTCAAATCTGGGTCCTCAGAACATTAGCTCGGTTTCCGGATTAATAGTCTAGCGATAATACCACTAGGCCATCGCCTATCATTCACCATCATTCATTTATGGACGAAAAATCTGTGTACCTTAGCCTTGAATATAGTTAATATCTAGCTGTACAGCCCTCTGCAGAGAACTCTTAGAGAAGAAATTTCTGCTCATCTCTTTCTCAAATAGGCAATCCCTTACTCTGAGCTTATGCCCTCTGGTCCTAGAGTCTCCCACAAGGGGAAACAATCTCTCCATATCAAGCCCCTAACGATCTTTTATGTTTCAATAAGGTAACTTCTTTTCTTCTAAATTCCAATGAGTACAGGCCCAACCCACTCAATTTCTGCTCTTAAGAACATCACTCCAAACCCAAGATCACCCTGGTGAACCTTCTCTGGACTGCCTCTAATGCAAATGTAATAAAATAACAACTGAAACCATTGTAATTGCAAACTCCTCACAGCTGTCATTCACTTTTAATGTCGAGTGCCTGAGCTGCCATCGTAATATAATGATGAACGCGAAGTCTCGGAAGATTTGCTGCCACCAATCCTCCTTATTGGTATTAATTTAACCTACTGATCACTAAGCAAGGAATAATGCTCATACAGAGTCTTCAGCAGAAGATAGGCGCAATTATTACATAATAGTTATTATTTAGTTACATTGCCTCTAAGATACATGATTGTCTCTTGTGAGACATCACACTCAACAAAAGTATGTTGACATTACAGTTAATTACATTGACTTAATGCTAGTAAAGCTGATACAATACACTTAGGCTCCTTTGAGGCACAGACCCTTATCCTAATGAGTGGAAAATATTGTGTGGTGTCAGTTAACACTTTCAGGTACTAACTATACTTACACAACTGAAACCATAAAGGGTAGCATAATGATTAGCCTTGCAGGCCCCATGATAAAAAAAATGATTCTTTCTTCATCTTGACCATAGGAATGTTTGTGTAGACATTTTCATGTTAGTACAATCCAACTGAAAGAAGTTGGGAGCCATGTGTGAAATGTTAGCAAGCTGACTCCTGCATTAATGTACATTCAGATTTCGAATAGAATGGAAGTTTATTGTCATGTGTACTTTTACATGAAAAATACAGTGAAAGATTTTATAAGTTATGCCTCTGTTGCACCTATATCAATGACAGAAGTCATGCATAATAATAAAAAAAATCAAATTAAGACAAAATTCATCACAGTTCAGTTAACAGCTCCTGGGTTCAAGGAAGGCTAATTAAGGAATGATGGAATACCCTGAGGATGCAGTCAGGATAAAACCATCATTCTGGGATGAAACCCCCATGCCAAGCTGCTGGATCGCTGGGTTGGAAGCCTCCACCAAAGAAAGTCACCACGCTAGGTTGAAACCACTCCTGGACAAGACCACTTGCCAGGCTTCTGGAACACGTTGAAGCCAAAGGCAAAGAAGACCTCCACATGAGGAAGAAGCCTCCATGTTGGGATAAGACTGCCACACTGAGAGACCACCACGCTGTGCCGAGACCACCACTTCTCCTCCATGCGCCCAGGCCCAGCTGCGGGGCCGGGGACTCAGCCTGGACCTGCTCCTTGCTTACCCAGAGACCCCAGGCTGGGGTGGAGCTGCGTCCAGCACGTCCTGGTTGTCACTGCTGCCACCATCACCAGAGCCCTCCTCCCTCACCCACCACTCTCCAGACCCAAAAGAAAAGAAAATGAAGATAAAAAGAAAACAATAGATCCAAAGAACAAAGAAGGAGAAAAGAGAGAGAAAGCTAAGAGGAGCACATGAGCCCTGGACTCAGCGTGCCTAATCTGCTGCCGTCTTGTTTAGACAGATCCTTTGAAATTGAAGTCGTTGTCAAAGTGGTGGTGTTGCAGTGTGCTAGAAAAACAACTTGCATTGTTTTCTTGTCCCTGAAAAATTTTGTGTTTATTTTGTTGTCCATTGTCATCTGTTCCTGCCTTTCTTTGGGCATCTAACCAGGACCTATAGGTGTCAACATTTCTGTTTTGACATATTCAGTAGTTTTCATAACTTTCAGTAAGCACAGGCCAGCTCTATTTATCTGTTTAGGAAAGGTCAATTTCACGACACCCCTACTGAATTTATGATGTGCACTTGCTGCGATTTTTACCTTTGTTGAATCAAACTTTTCTATTTTTTTTAAGTTTGCAGCACCCTCATTCATCTTCCACGACCTGCACAGAATAGTGCAGCGCAGGAACAGGCCCTTCAGCCTGCTGTGTCTGTGCTGACCATGATGTCAGTCTAAATTAATACCATCTGCCTATACATGTAGGGGACACTTAGTTCTTTTTGAGAGATTAATGCACACAGCAGATTTTCCTGGCATTCAGCATTCAATGTGAAAACTCGCCAAAGGAATCATGCTGCAAGTTTCACATTGACATTCAGCATGCTTCTAAACACAATAAAAAAAGATGCTGAATGAGAAGAGTTGCATCAACACAAATTTTATCTGCTAAGGTGATATGTGAAATGCAGAACCCAATGCGGCATTAGAATCAGCCCCTTGACCTCTAGCACAGATACAGGGTGACCTTTCATCTGCCAGCAGTCTTGTTTCTTCAGCAAACTCCATGAATTTTTATTACAAGTTTCTTGTTCCTAAGCTAAGCTTTCAACAAATTGCCTGACACAGATGAGATGAACTTGTTGAAGTAGCTCAATGTGTTTTACTAATCTGCTAGTGAATGACACAAACCTCGTGTCTACAATGTCATACACCATTGACCACTGGAGTCTCAGCATTGATAAAGACATCATTTTCTGGAACACTGATTGTTCTACACACCCAGCTGATTATTAGGTTCTATCATCAAACTGTTTGGATCATATAGCCTGGAAATTATATGGGGCTTTAATAGAATAGATAAAGAGAAACTATTTACACCAGCGAGAGGGTCAATAACTACAGGACAGATTTAAAATAATAGGTACAAAAAGCAAGGGAGAGGTGAGGAGACTTTGTTTTTAAACACTGCAAGTTGTTATGATCTGGAATGCAGTATCTGAAAGGGTGGAGTAAACTGTTTCAGGAACAACTTTCAAAGAAGAATTCGTTCTCTGCTTAAAAAGGAAAATGTTGCAGGGCAAGAGGGAAAGTGCAGGTGAGACCAATTTGACTGTTGTTTCCAGAGAGCTGGTACAGACATGGATGACATCTTGTGTGATTGTGTATAGTATTTTGAAAATACAATGTTGAGGATGGTAGTGCATATGTTTTCTTACTACTATCACGATGGTGAAACTCCTTTTTGTTGGCTGCATTTGCTGTTTAAACTTCAAATAATTTGAAAGTACTTGTAATGCATAATTTTGTTTTAGAAGTTCTTTAGGGTTGTGTGTTTTCTTGCTATCCAAATCGGAAATTGACCACTGTATCTATGGTGCCTTTTAAAGAGCTGTCCAATTAGTTCCACTCTCCTGTTCTTTCCTTACTGCTCAGCATATGTTTCCTTTTCAACCGTCTATCCATTAGCAGTAGCATATTTTCAGACAAACAGCTGACAAGCAATTGTAATGTCCCTTTGCCGAAACACCCTATTGTCATGTAACCCCTACCCTCAAGTGTGTCCTTGTCATAACATGTCAAGCCCCCACACTGGTTCAGTTGAACACCACTTCACCAAGAATAAATCTTGATCATATTATTGTATAATTCCAGCTTAACATAGGCCAAAAACTCCCTTTTCAATTGCAGTTACACTAGTGAGTTACATTAGTTGTAATGCCACTTGAACTTTTGCATAGCTCAACATTAATTCATTTAGTTTGAAATGAAAGAATCTTCAGTGGGTGAATTTTTGCAATCTGATTGAGGTCATTACATTTTATAGGAGCCATTTTTCAAAGCAGTACTGACAGCACTCCAAGTTATTAAATTGCAGAATCAAAAGATGGACCTGCAATCGCATTTATGAACTGAGATAGAAAAGCTTGAGTCATGTGCAGTGCAAAGGTTAAGATCCTGGTGCAGTTAAGCTTCATCACCCCCTTAGTGATGGCAGTATTTACATGAACATCTTTGTTTAATGGTCAGGGAAGTGATTTAGTCCACCTCTGGATTCAAAATAGATTAAATCAGCAGGTTGGGTGTCATAATTATGTGGCAGTGAAAAGGATTCACCAGATATATCTACACCCTAGGGACTTTATATTAAATCGTGGCGTGTTGAATGGAGATATACAGACCCTTAAAAGACCTGTAGTGAACATGTGATTATAGGCTATGAGAATTTTAACTGTAAGCTATTACTTTAAATAATTATTCACAATATTTAAATTGCAAAATGTAAGGTCACATAATACTATGTGAAAGATTAACTCTCAAAGTGCAGATCAAAAACTAAACAAATTCTTTTTGTCATTTTTGGCCTCCAAGCAGCCACTTTATTTTCTTTGTTCATGGGGGTACACTGATGTTGCCAAACAGCAACTCTTTGGACCCAGTCATTAACAAATCTCTCTTTTCTTTCAACTGACTGAAACTGAACAAAATTTACAAGAACTGTCTTCTTTCTAATCTCTTCCCGTAAGTCAGCGACTCCCAATTCCCCAATCATACTGGAAAGCCACAAAAATACATACCAGTTAAGATGAGAAAAAAGCTATTCTCCTCCTTTCTTGTGCTCTGTCAAAGGTGTTGACACTTTGCCAACATGCAGTTGCACAGGAATGGTGACTTTTCAACACAGATCATTCTTTATGTATGAAGCTTGACACTGAACATTGATGCAGTTTTGACCAACGGGATTGCCTGATTATACTTTCAAGTGATACCTATGTTCTTCCAGATGCGTTTCAATATGCAAAACGCGCAGCGTCTGAGTTAGAAGATAGTAAGTTCAAGTCTGATTCCTAAGATTTAAGCACCAGTTCTAGGCTGTGACTGCCATTGCTTCCCAGTGAGGAATTTCTATGTGTCAGAGGTGCCATGTTTCTGATGCAATATCAAAGTAGTGTCAATTTTGCTTATTCAACTTGAAGATCCCAAGGCATTATTTCAAAGTATAATGTGGAAAAATGTGATCTTGCCCTCTTCGGCAGGAAGATTAGAAAAGCAGCATGTTATTTAAAAGGAATCAATTGTAGAGCTCTATGGTGCAGAGAGACCCAGGTTTCTTGGAACATGAATCACAAAAGGTTAGTATGCAGATACAACAAGTTATGAGGAAGGCAAGTGAAATATTGTAATTTATTACAAGGGAAGTGGAATATAAAATTAGGAAAGTTTTGTTACAGTTGTACAGTGCCTCAGTAAGACCACACTTACAGTACCATGCACAGCTTTTATATCTTTATTTAAGAAAGGACAGAATTTTACTCAAAGCAGTTTAGAGAAGATTCACTCAACTGATTCCCTGGTTGAAGGGGAGGAAGGGTTTGACAGATTGTGCCTGTATGCATTGGAGTTTAAAAGAATGAAAAGTAATCTTATTGAAACATTTAAGACATTGAGGGGATTTGATAAGGTGGTTACTGAGAGAATGTTTCCCCTAGCGAAAGAGACTAGAACTAGGGGACAAAGTTTTTAAAAAAATCTCCCATTTAAGATGGCAGTGAGCAGACATTGTTTCTATCACAGGATTGTGATTCTGTATAATTCTCTTCCCCAGAGCGTGGTGCAGGCATGCTCATTGAACATTATTATGGCAAAGTTTGATCAGATACTTGATTTTGACTAACAAGGGAGTCAAAGGCCATGGGAGGTTAGGAAGGAAAATTGAGTTGAGGCCACAATCAGATCAGCTGCGTTTTTGTTAATGGCAGAGCAAGCATGAGGGCTGAAGGCTGCACTGTCCTGAATTCTTATCTTTGTGTGCTATTTCTGAACTCAGTAACCATATTATATTGAATTTATGAATTCTTACATTTGTTTTCCAATCTGTCCATGACCTTGCCCTTCCTTCTCTTATAATGTTCTCCAATCCTTTGACCTTCTGAGATCACGCTGCTTCTTCGATTCCACCCTCTTGCACATTCCCAGTTTTCTTAGCTCTATTATGATCTGCCTGTTCCTTCAGCTTCTGTGGCCCTGAACTCTGGAATTCTTTGCCAAAAACATCTAACCACCTCCCCCCCCCAATTCACTCCCCCTCTCCCTCGTCCTAAAAACTCCCTAAAATCACCTGTTTGACCAAGTTTAAAGTCATCTTTCATAATTTTACCTTGTGCCACATTAGGAGATATTTAGTTTGATCATTCTTCCTGTGCAGTGCCAAATGGCATTCTACTTCTTTCAAGGTGCTATATAAATGCAATCTGTTCTTGTTTACATTTGTTTTGGTTTGAACTGTACTACTGTTCTAATGGCTTTTTATAGACCAGCACAGCAAATGATGTGAAGCTGAGCAATTTGCATCAGCTTGTCCTTTAACTTGTTGTCTGACCATTTGAATGAGGCTTTACCTGTGGAATTATAGTCCTGCTGTCATGATGTCTTCAGGACAGGAGAAAGAAAATCAAGGGGTGCAGAGTAATGAGATGGAGAATCAATGATGTTGATTTCAAGAATTCCATCCTGAACAATGAGATTTTTCTTCCGGTCTTTGGCCAATATTGCATGCAGTAGGAATGGCTCCAGTCCAATTGATTCTTTAAGATTTTGAAATTGTTTGAGAATTCTTACAAGTCAACATTGAAGAAATGATTACATCCTTCTATGCCTTCCTTTTCTCATTTGGAAATTTGTACATTTGCATTGGTGGTCTTTTGGTTTACAAATTAGTTGTGGACCTCCCATTGATGTCGGCAACATGGACAATAAGCCATGCTTCTAAAGAATGACAGTATGTAAGCAATGATGCAGTTTGGCTCAGTTAATTGAGAACAATTTCAAATATTAAGGGATTTTTTCTGGCATGCCTCAAAGTTCTCAGCACTTATCATTCCTAAATTTTCATTTCCTTTATTCCAAATTTAATGTTGTTAATTCACGAAAGTGAATTTCTTCCATTTAATCTTTTTAGCACCAGTTGGTTTGGTCCAACTTTTTGACAGCTGCTATCCATTATGTTGAAATAGACGGCAAACCCTTCCATCGTACTGTTTATGCTCTTAATAAATAACCCCACCTTCTCATCTCTTTCCACCTAACCTGCTCAGTGGCTATTCAATACACATATGTTACTGTAAGCAGTGGAGATTGAAGTATAGGAATTAAAAACTGGTCTAATTCACGACTAACTATAAAACTGAGACCCTCCACACAGTCACTCACACTGACCCCCACATCTGTTCAAATACCTGATCCCAAAGCCCCCTGGGCACCCCGCCACAGCCCTGATACACTAGATACCCAAGAGCCAGCTGTTCCCCCCCTCTCCCCAGACATCTGGCCACCCTACCCCTTGACCCATCTGCTGATGAAAAAGCCACTCCTCAGAAGAGCCAGTGTAATAATATTTGTCTGAATAGGAGTTTGGGACAATAACACTCATCTGTGTAGATTTCTTTTTGTTAGTATCAACTGAAACTATTTGAAAATGATTGTGAAACAGTTTCTTTTTTCTTAAAAAGTTGCTGAAATACATGTGTGTGTATAATTAAGAACATGGATGGCAGTTGGTCATGGCAAAAATTTGTGTGTGGTTTTTTTAACACAAGAGGCTGTTTGCAACCAATAAATGTGGAGGTCTGGCTAAATGGCCACTCTTACTGCCTGACATAGACTTCAGAGTCATAAGTTGTACAGCATGGAAACAGACCTTTGGTCCAACTCGTCCATGCCAACCAGATAATCTAAATTAATGTAGTCCCATTTGCTATTCATATACCCGTCCATATGCCTTTGAAATGTTGTAATTGTACCAGGCTCCACTACTTCCTCTGGCAGCTCATTCCATACACGTGTCACCCTTTGTGTGAAAATGTTGTCCCACAGGTCCTTCTTAAATCTTTCCCCTCTCACATTAAACCTATGCCCTATAGTTTTAGACTACCCTACCCTGGGAAAATACCTTGACTATTCAACCTACCCCTGCCCTTCATGACTTTTATAAACATCTATAAGGTCATCCCTCAGCCTCCGATGCTCAAGGAAAAATAGCCCCAGCCTGTTCATCCTCTCCCTAGAGCTCAAACCCTGGCAAGGTCCTTGTAAATCTTTTCTGCACCGTCTGAACTTTAACAATATCTTTCCTATAGCAAGGACACCAGAATTGAATACTCTTCACTGCCAAGAGGTTTTCTTTGGTTCTTCTGATAAAACCTCTGTCTACAAATCATGATACTCGATATCACTCTGGTATACTAATGTCCCAAAGATATACATAAGACAGAAGACAAAGTCACAGAACTGCACAGAAAGCAACAAACACACTAGGAAAAAATAAAAAATAGTAAAGCTACAGTCGTCTTGGTGCAGAGTTCTTGTCAATTTTTTTTAATGATAGGCGCAGCTGATTTATTTGTGATTGGTGCCTCTAATTTTTTTTTTCAGCAGCCACATAAACCTGACAGTTTAGACAGGCAGATTTGTGGGGACAGGTTCGGATTGCTGCACAGTCCTGCCCAAGATATTGCCGAAAAAGTTTAAAAGAAAGGAAACCAATGTCAAGGTCTCAGTAAAGTGTTCCAAAAAGGTAACCCAGATAAATCTGCTGCCACCCCATATCCCCTAAAGTATCAGCACACCACATCACATTGTCACCTGTGATTTCCAGGGAGAAAAATGGAAGTATTCGTTAAGACCTAAATTTGTTAAAGTGAACAGTAAGCTCACTTATTTACAGATTGGGCATGTTACAACGCATCTATATGTTACATCTATAGACATCAAGTCCTAACATGGGACTTGAATCCAGAACTTCTGGGCTAGAGAAAGCAATACAATTACAGCACCTCCTTGCCCACATATATAGAAAAGAACGAGAATGATCATAGAATCATACAGTACAGAAGAGGCCATTCAGCCCATTGAGTCTGTACCACCAAAAACACACTACCTACACTAATCTCATTTCCCCACACTAGGCCCATAATCTTGAATGTTATGGCACTTAATGTGCTCATCCAATTTTTTTTTTAAGTTGTGAGATTATCCGCCTCAACTACCATACTAGACGGTGCATTCCAGACACCCACAATGTTCTTGGTGAAAAACATTTTCCTCAAATCTCCTCCAAACATCTTGTCTTTCACTGTAAAATTATGCCACATTCTTATTGACCCTTTGACTAAGGCAACAATTGCTTTCTATCCACCCTGTCCATACCCCTCATAATATTTTACCACTCGAACTTCTCTGCTCCAAAGAAAACCAGCTGAGCTCATCCAGCCTCTCTTCATAGCTGAAATGCTCAATTCCAGAAAATGTCCTGGTGAATCTCCTCTGTTTTCCCTCCACTGCAATCACATCCTCCTTCTCATGTATTGGCCAGAACTGCACACAGTACTCTGTGGCCCAACCAAAGTTCTGTATAGCTCCAACTTAACCTCCCTACTCTTATAATCTATGTTTTGACTCAAACCCTATCATCCTGTCCTGCCACCTTCAGGGATCTGAGAACAAGCACCCCGAGATTTCTCTGAGCTTCCTAGTGCTCTGCCATTCACTACATACATCTTGGTTTTATTGTTTCTTTCAAAGTGCATTACCTCAGATTTATCAGGATTAAATTCCTTTTGTCACTGATCTACTGATCTGACTGTTCCATTGATACATTCTTGTAACCTAACACCTTCCTTCTTACTGTCAACAACGCAACCAGTCTTTGTGTCATCTGCAAACTTATTTATCAATCCTCCCACAACCTTATCTACAGGTAGATTTCCTATAATGCAATAGTTGCGTTCTTGTGTGAACTAAAATCACGTTATAGGGAAATCGTTGTACAAAATCACTATACCTGTACATTAGAAAGTTTGCATTATCCAAATAGCGCCCACTATTCATCAACCACGTTACAGGTAATTTGTGTTAACAAAACACACGTTATAGCAGAACTGCCTGTACATCATTTAAGAATATCACAAACAATAAGGGACCCAGCACACCAGGCTCCAGCCACACAAACAGCCTTCTACCACCACCTTCTGTCACCTTTCACTAAATATATTTTGTATTCAACTTTCTAAGATAGCCAGTATCCCTTGAGCTTCTTTATCAGTTTCTTGTATGGGACCTTGTCGAGAGCTTTGGTGAAATCCAAACTGAATCGAGAATTATGAGCATTGCATTATGAAAATGAGCTTTCTTTCTATATTTTCATTCTTTTATGGGATCTCAGGACTTTAACGTTATTAAGGGCATTGATATCAATGATACATTGTTTGAGGTGACAGTCATACTAGGAGGCAACTATTCACATTGTGAAGCCAAAAGTGAGGTTGGGTATGTTTCTGAAATGCCCCAGAGTGGTAATGAGATTGAATTTGTACTGTCCTTTGAGAAGACATTAGGTGAAATTTTGTGAAACAAAATGAGACCACCACAGATCAAAGGGAGATTTTTGATCAATGTTTCCTGAATTGGCAATGGGCAATTCTTTACTGAGAAGTAGTTTTAAAATTCCACTGTCACTAGGATTAGGAGTGTTACCTGCTGATATAGTGTTCTACTTGCTTCCACCCCGTCCACTAGCCTGCTTCCACTTTCCCCAGACACACCTTGTCACTGTAGTGCATAAGTTGAGGTTCCTGACATCCCTTCTCTTCAAGTGGATTAGCTTACATAAGCATGACAAGCTGTTAGCAGCTTGCTCAATTAATCCTGATGAGGCCGGAGGCATTGTTTTGAGTCTGGTCCCCATGCTTAGGCGTTTGGGTTCAGACCTCTTGATTTGAATCTTCTGCTTCAATTCTCTCTGGACAAATGTTTTGTCACATTGTCACCTCTCTGTCTAAAAGTGGCCGCTAACAAATATCTGCCGTATGATGCACAAGGTTGAACAGTATTCCGGCAGATAGTTCCAGAAGATGTCGAATAGTCATTTTGAAGTCAATCATTTCAGAAGTACTACTGAGGATAAAAGAAATACAGTTATATAGCACACTTCACAACTTTAGAATGTCCCAAGCTCTGCAGCCAATGAAATCCTTTTGGAACGAGGTCACTCTTTTTGATATAGGAAGCATGCACCCAGTCTAACTAGAGCAAGCTGTCACAAACAGTAATATGACAATGACCAGATGGTAATAGGTTTTAATGATGATGAGTAAGGGATAAATATTGCCAAGATATCAGGGATAATTCTCCTGGTCTTCTTCAGAATAGAACTGTGGGATCTTTTTCATCCACCTGAGAGGGCAACTAAGTTTAACATCTCATCTGAAGAGCAACACTTCAGACAGTACAAGACTTGCTCAGTCTAGGCTGATACTCCAGTGCAGTACTATGTGTTCAAACATCTGGAGTTTGCCTTTAGCGCAAGACCATCTGGATAAGAGCTGTCAGAGCCACGGCTAACACCACAGTTAAAGATATAAACTTTTCTTGTGAGTTAATTAAGCTTCATTATCATAAAGTACAAACAGATCTTCAATTTCTATATTGTTGTACATTTCTGACAAATGGAAAGGTATTTCTGGAGCGGCATTTTATGATGTTTATTCAGTACCTATATCAAAAGAGTTTGTTAATCATAATGGCAGTACTTCCTGAGATCAGTACTGGATAAAATATTTTTTTCTTCTCACATTTCTTTCAAGCATAACTAATATTTTTATTTTATCTAAATTCCAGGGATAGTTTCCAAGGCATATGAATGTAGACTTAAGGGCCAAGGAGCACAGTTTGTCGAAACGGCTGTTCCAGTCAATCCACCTCGAGTAGTTTCTACTGAAATCACAGGTGATCCACTTGGCAGCTGCATTGAACAGCAGGAACCAGCTGAGTCCATTGGGCAAGTGTTTATAATTCAAGGCTACCAAGTTGGATGTGGTGAGGAGATTTCCATTGATGCATCGGTTGAAGCTACTGCAGCAGCAACTCTCCAGACTATGGCAATGGTGGGTCAAATGACTCAGGTGGCGAAAGTGATGCATGTCACTGAAGATGGCCAAATCATAGACACAACTCAGAACACTGCCCATGTGGGCCACATGGTTCCTGGGCAGACTCTCACAAAACAGCTGATATCAGGAGCCACCCAGCTGGCAGCAGGAAAGGAGCCAACTGAACAAGGGAGTGCTACAGAAGCGGCCATTGCCATGGAAACCCTGGCAGATTCCAATCATGTTGAACAAGTAGTGACACAAGAGGAGGCAAAAATGCCCACATCGGAGAGGCCCTCAGCACTGGTTGCACTTCTGTGTGCCGTCACAGAAGTGGGTGCAGTAGAGGCAAGATCAGCTGAGCAGGAAGGGAGTGAGTCTACACAAGAGAAGTCTTACTCCGTGAACTCTGCCATCGAGAAGGTCATTTTAACCCAAAAAGAATCGGTGTACGAAGGAACAGAGACATTCCACAAAGACCAAACTGTCCAAGAAACTACTGAGGCTGAGGGAACTGTGTCAAACATTGAGCAGCAAATATCTGTGACTACCACACAAGAAGAATCCCAAGTTGCTTTCAGTGATGTGGTACAGGAGGTACTGCAGTTCACTATGTGTGATATGAGGACAACAAACCATGTTGTGAAAGATGGCATTACTCGTGTCATAGTTGCTAAGGAAGGGACCACACATGTGGTTGAGGGGGCATCCCAGATCATAGTGCAAGAAGGCGAAGAACAAACTATAGCTACCAATGGACATCCAATGCGTCTGGTAGATTCATCTGGTGAAATATCACAGATAATAATTACGGAGGAAGTACTACAAGCCATGGTTCAAGAGACCACAGGTCATTTGTCTGAAGAAGCAACTCATGTGATTGTGACAGAGGTACCGCAGAGCGTTGTGAATGGCAGTCACTCAAGGGCAGTAACTGAAGTTTATCCACAGCACATGATGGAGCTGGTGAATGAGGACATGTCATCGTCCAGTCATCCAGTGGCAACAGTTGCCTTGGCAGAGTGTTACACTGAGGACAGGTCAGAAGTAGTTATGATTGAACTGCCAGCTAAAGAAGAACAAGAAATGGAAATTGGTGGAATCCAAGAAGCATGACTTTAGTTGGGTAGGAAGCTGTATCACAAGACACCCATGGCTGATATTCCGTCAGATGTACTATTCAAAGCGTGACATGCTCAGTATGGCACATGCATTCCATGCGTCTGCTCGTATGTCTGTGTTTGGGAATCTAATTGCTTATGAAGCAATGAATGGGAGTACAGAGCCATGATCTAATGGAGTGAGAGCCAGCTGGTCACATTGACTTCACTGAACAAAGGAATTTAAATAATTTTGCTGCCCATAACTGTATTGTCCAAGTTAATTTAATGCATCCATTTATACTATCCATTTATGGTTTTGAAAGCAGTATAGTGAAGTTTTACATTGGTCTGTATGTTGGTGTATACCCCCATTTCTATTGCACAAAATTGCTTATCTCAGTTGTGACAGTAAAGGGGTGTAGTAGAACACTGACACATGTTCAAGAACAATTTGAATAGGTGTTTTCGGGGGGGTTCACCTCAATCTCAGGGAGTGATCAGGGGAACCACAAAGTGGGGGAAGAAACGTAGCCCGAAATTAGACTGGATGACCTGGTAAATTTCCCTTTGTTTCCTGACCTTAGCACTAAAGCCTGAGGGTCCCATAGCTGAATTGTGTTAATGAACAAAGCTGAAAGTGTAGAACGTCACTGTATATCAGTAGTGTCAAGAAGCAAGGAGAAAGCCAGCCAGATGGCAAAAGGCTCAGGATGGAATAGGAGGAGGGGGGTGGGGATAAGTGGGTGGCAGTTGTACTGTGTGCATTTTTCCTAACTTTGTTTTAAATTCTATCAACAGAGAAATTAAATGAATTCAGGCACACTGCATATATTCAACCACCGTGAAATTCTGGATGTTGTTAGCTGTTTATTTTTGTTGTTGAAATGCTGATTTCCCCAGACTTAGAAATTCAGAAGCATGCATTGAACTTGCTGCGTGTTTTCTTTTGCTTTTTCTTTTTGGGGAGTGGGAGGTAATATCAAAAGGTGATATGATTTGAAATTTAAAAAACTAAGTTTTACTCAGCTCAGGTGGTCTGTTTAACTGTATAACAAACGCAATATAATACAATAATGTACAATTTTACGTTTGACAATCATTAACATGGCTTTAAAGGAAAAGTTTCTCTGTTTTTCTTTTTGTTAACTGCTTGTATCAATAAATTGTTCTGGTTTAAAAAAAAAGGACAGCTGTATAATTCATAGATTTCTCTTGGATTTTCAAGCCTACAAATAATTAAACAAAACTGACTTAACTTTTTTTAAAAAAAGAGCATTAGGTGCTTGGCTGGTACCCAGTATTCTAAGTGATTCATATGTTTACCAATTATGAAAATAAGCCCTGTTTTAATGTACAATTAGTGAATAACAATTTAATTATATGATGTGTTTTACACATGGAGCAGCAGCCAATACACCACTAAATCTGTCAAATGCATATAAATATTATTTTATACATTCTTAACAATTTACTATGTTCACATCTACTTGTTTCTGTGTGTCCACTTAACCTCCTTGAATTTTCATTCTGTCGCAGAAGCATTAATTGCAATCACTGAAAAATAAATATCGGAATGATGTGGGAAAGTGATTTCAGTAACAGGGATTAAGTGACCAATATATTCAACCAATAGTTGCACCATCCATGAGTTTCTGTGGCTATTGTGCTGCTGTCATACCTTCCAAACTGGGACCCAGTTTACTACGTTTGTTAAGTTCCAAATGCTAAGAATGGAATAAGTGGACCCAAGGATGACCAGGACTGTTATGTGTCATGTATTCAGTGGAGTAAGAATGGTTTAATTCTGGATTTCTGGTCAAATGTGAAGGAAGACTGGAGAAGGAGAATTTCTTTTTAAACAGCAATTCAGGTTGTCTGCTATCAATGTATTATTGTTGCTTCACTTGACACAATGCTACGTTGATGATCATCGTGCAACATATCGTAACAACATTCTAACTCATTGAATCATACAGTACATTGGTGTTATACCATCAAATTGTTTCCTAATCCTGTACTTTATTTAGATAAAACCTTTGCTGATCTAATCTAAATATACTTTGCTGAAGTTTTCTTTGAAAGATAAGTTATAAGTGCATAGTAGTAACCTTGTTCCATTTTTAAAGATTCCCTACTTTTTAATCAGCAATGTAAATTGTGATAGAAGCTGAGTAATTTCCATTTCGGAGAAGTTGTAAGTACGGTTCCAAGTCTGAATGATTATATAGCAAAACTCAAACTTGTGTCTAAATGCACCCAATATCATGACTTTGGAAAGGGGTGGGTAGCGGGTCATTTTACATAAATGTTTAGATTTAAATCTGAATTTTTTTTGTGAATGCAACTTGTCACTGCTTAAAAGGGTAAAAACAGCTCTGGAGGAAATGGCTTTTCTCAACAAAGCCTGCACGCCTTAGCTGACTGAAATGGGAAGGAGAGATGGTCTCTTCGGAGTCTTTTGAAGGAAATCATTGAAATCGCTTTCTGAAGGTCACCATCTCTTTCAGTGCTGTTGTTTTGCCTGCTTAGAACTCTACTGCAGTTTAAGGTGATGTTCATGAGATAAGCATAACGTTACTTCTCCCCATAACCTTTCAAAGTGATTTATTTATGTGAGCAGACTCCTCAATAGCTTACCTTCATTATGACCAAGCTGTCCACCAAAAGCCCGAGCATTCAAATCCAGGTTAGTGAGTCCAGCTTCGGTACAGAGTATCATGTTGGAGGTGCCAACTTTCAGGTGAGGTATTAAATTGAGGTACCATCTGCGCCTTAGGTGGATGTAAATGATCCTATGGCACTATTTTGAAAAACGAGTGGGGGGTTCTTCCTGGCATTCTGATCATTAGTTATGCCTTGACTGATATCAGTGAAATACATTATTTGGCCGTAGTCACATTGCTGTTAGTGTGGCCTTGCTGTGCGCATATTGACTGCTGAATTTTCAATATTACAACTGGCTACACTTCTGAAGTATTTTGTTGGCTGTAAAGTGCTTTGGGAGATCCTGCAGTCATGGAAGGTACCTTATGATTGCAAATTCTTTCTTTGTTCTCTCCACCACTGATCCCTGTCCCCATCCCTGTTCCACCTGCAATCTCGGTATGTGCCTTTGTGGGTACACAGCAGCGTAATCATTAGCCTAGTAATCCATAGAGCCAAGCTATTGCTCTGGCAATATGGATTCAACTTCATGGCAGCTAGTGGAATTTAAACTAAATTAATAAATATAGAATATGAAGCTAGCCTCAGGAATGATGACCATCAAACTATCATCGATCATTGTAAAACAAACCTATCTGGCTACACTAATGTCCTTTTGGGAAGTAAATTGCTACTCTTCTCTGGATTGACCTACATGGCAACAATACTGTGGTTGACTTTGAAATGGTCTAGTAAAACCACTTAGTGCAAAGGCAATTAAGGATAAACAATAAATAGGTCTTCCCAATAATGCCCATTTCCCATGAAAGATTAAAAGGACACATCCCAGTCATTATTAGAATAGCTCTGAAGTAAAATGCTGTATCTTTATGCTGAATTTTGATTCCAGCTTGCTCAAGCAACTTTTCACCCTTGATGGTGAATGGAAGCTAAAACAATTGAATTAAGTAGCTCTTGAGGCTTTGCACTATTCAAATTAAAAATCATGATCCTTGTAGATCTTGCTACACTCATGACTCACTGGGGTAGTGCGCTGGGTATCAAGACTCATCATTCCCAGATTCATCACAAAAGTTAACAATTGTAAATAACTACAGAAAATCCCCAATTCACCCAACTTTCAGACTCAGGTTGATAGAAAACATGAACCAGGTTTTGTACTTAACAAGAATTACTATTTATCACATTTAATTAAACTCTAGCTACAGGTAAACAGCTTGGCTTGAATTGGGTGGCACGGTGGCTTAGTGGTTAGCACTGCTGCCTCACAGCTCCAGGGCCTGGGTTCAATCCCACCCCTGGGCAACTGTCTATGTGAAGTTTGCACATTCTCCCCATGTCTGCATGGGTTTGCTCTGGTTTCCTCCCACAATCCAGAGATGTGCAGGCTAGGTGGATTGGCCATGCTAAATTGCCCGTAGAGTCCAGGGATGAGCCTGGGTGAGATACTCTCAGGGTCAGTGTGGACTTGTTGGGCCAAAGAGCCTGTTTCTATACTGTAGGGGCTCTATGGTAAACTGAATCATAGAATTGTTACAGAGCAGAAGGAGGCCTTTTGGCTCATTGTTTCTGTATTAGTTCTATTATCTCGTGTCAATTTCCTGTTTTTCTCCATATCCCCGCACATTATTTCTAACCAAATAATGATCCAATACTCTCTTGAATGCCTCAATTGAACCTTTCTATACCACATTTCCAGGTGGTGCAATCTATATCCAAACTGCTTGCTCGTACATGTAAAGTTTTTTTATACATCACCCATGCTCCATTTGCACATCACTTTAAGTCCATGTCCTATCATTTTTTTTCTCTTTTACGAACAGGAACAGCTTCTCCCTATTTATTCTATCCAGACTGTTCATGATCTTGACAACCTCTAACAAATCTCCCCTCATTCTTCTTATCTCCAAGGAGAACAGTCCCAACGGTTTCAATCTATCCTTTTAACATAAGTTTCTCATTCCTGGAGTCATTCTTGTAAATTGCTTCTGTATTCACATTTGCCACCTTCCTATAACGTAGCACCCACAGCTGTACTCAGTACTTCAGCTGAGGTCTAACAAGTATCTTGTACAAGTTCAACATGCAAACTATACTGTAAACGGAAGAGCCTTGGGAAAAGTTGATGAGCAGAGAGGTCTGGGAGTTCAGGTCCATTGTACCCTGAAGGTGGCTGCACAGGTGGATAGAGCGGTCAAGAAGGCATATGGTATGCTTGCCTTCATCGGACGGGGTATTGAGTATAAGAGCTGACAGGTCATGTTAAAATTGTACAAGACTTTGGTTCGGCCGCATTTAGAATACTGTGTACAGTTCTGGTCGCCACATTACCAAAAGGATGTGGAAGCTTTCAGAGGGTACAGAGAAGGTTTACGAGGATGTTGCCTGGTATGGAAGGTGCTAGCTATGAAGAGAGGTTGAGTAGGTTAGGATTGTTTTCATTAGAAAAAAGGAGATTGAGGGGGGACCTGATTGAGGTCTTCAAAATCATGAAGGGTATAGACAGGGTTGATAGAGATAAGCTTTTTCCCAGGGTGAGGGATTCAGTAACGAGGGGTCACGTGTTCAAGGTGAGAGGAGAAAAGTTTAAGGGGGATACACGTGGAAAGTACTTTACACAGAGGGTGGTAGGTGCCTGGAACGTGTTGCCAGCAGAGGTAGTAGAGGCAGGCACGGTAGATTCATTTAAGGTGCGTCTGGACAGATGCATGAGTAGGTGGGGAGCAGAGGGATACAGATCCTTAGGAATTGGGCGATAGGTTTAGACAGTGGATTTGGATCGGCACAGGCTTGGAGGGCCGAAGGGCCTGTTCCTGGGCTGTAAGTTTTCTTTGTTCTTTGTTCTATCACCTATCTGCTCTTGTACTCTATTAACAAAGCTGAAAACAGTATGTTTTATTAACTGCTCTCTCCACCTTTCCTGTCATCTCCATGATCTGAACACATATAAACCTTGTTTCTGCACCCGCTTTAGAATTGTTCCCCATCGTGAACCACCTTATACTTTTTTGCACTGATCCTCATCAGCCATCTATTCGCCCACTCCAGCAACTTGTCAATGTCACTTTCAAGTTCCACACAGTTCTTCTCAAGTTTTACATTTCTTCCAAGTTTAGTGTCATCTGCAATTGTATCTGTTGGCATATCGCACTAAATAAAATCCTATTCCCCTTATAAACTTCCCCTTACTGAACATGCGGACGGATGTACAGACAGGGGAAAAACACATGGATAGTGGAGGAAAACCAGAAAGACTGTTCAGTAGTCTTTGTCAACAAATTCTTTTGATTTGATTCTTGATCTGCAAGCTTTATTCTGGCTTCCCTTGAATGAATGCTTCCACTGGTTTGCAAGAGGCTGGTTCAGTTGTAAAATAAAATTTAATTAAATGTTAAAAGCGTGCAACGACTGCTTGTTTTCTTCCGGTTTAATGTCAGTTTTAACTGCAGAGAACAGAAAGACTGCTTCTGAGCTGTTGGAGATCAAATCCCTTTTGGTAACTTGTTCCCAGCTTTGTGCAGTTCTCATTTACCTGAAAACCAATCACATAGTTGTTCACTAGCAAAAGGTTCTTGTCATCACTAGTCCATGGACCAATCAACTTCTTGTTGCCCCCCAGCTGCATCTGTACACAGAATCTGTTGGCTTCAATTCATCTGCAACCACTTCAGTTATTGCTTGTTCAAACAGCTGTACGAACACAATACTTGCCATGGGTATAAGATTACTCACTTTCAAACAATGCAGCCATCCTCTCAAAACATAGATTTTAAAACAGTCCCTCCCCATTTCCATCCACAATTTTAAACCATGCAGAAAATAAAAATACATGGTCCTGACACTACCAGGGGTCAAAATATTTCTTTTTTCCAAGAGATCCCCTGAAGATTTTCTTGAGGGAATTTTTTGTGTTTATTAGGGTCTACCATTTTGTTTTCAGGGGTTACTTTTTCGTTCTCACTAACACATTTATTGGGTGATGCAATCACATAGTAACAATATGTCTGTATTTGTTGGAAAAGCTCAGCAGGTCTGGCAGCATCTGTGAAGAAAAAAAATCACAGTTAACATTTCGGGTCCAGTGACCCTTCCTCAGAACAGGACCCGAAACATTAACTGTGATTTTTTTTTCACAGATGCTGCCAGACCTACTGAGCTTTTACAGCATCCACAGTTCTTTCAATTTTTATGTCGGTATTTGAGATGACATATCGGGTATTTGGACTTAAGCAGAATTAGCATAATTCATCAATATGTCCAATAATTATCAACTCTCCACTAGAAATATCCTAAACACCACAGTAATTAAATGGATATAAAACAGCAAGTATAAGTTAGGAAAAGAGTTTTAAAATAATGGGTGCACATTTCTATGCACAAAAAGCCATCACCCTAATCACATTTTTCACACATTGGTGAGCTAATGCTTTGCCATCCCACGTGTACAAAGTTGGAACATTTTAACCAATCAGTTACCACCCTGGTTACTGTACCTTGCATCTCTCAGACTTATATTTAACTCGATACAATTTAGTACAGTGGGATTCATTTTCTTTTACATTTTCTTTTCAAGTTACAGCAGCTCCTGAACTTACACATACATAGATTCCACATTCATTTGCAAGGAACTAGTTTCTCAAGTGACTTAAAGTTTATTTTGTTCTCAGGGAGCTGAGGGCTTTTTTTATTAGTCCACTTAAAACTTCTCTCTCCTTTGCAGCTTCTCCCCACTCTTGCAACCCTCTTCTTCTATTCCACCCCCAACTCCACAGCTGCCTCCTTCCACTACACACACACACACAAAGTCACCCCACACCCCTCTTGCAGACATCTTTTCTTCTTCCATTATCCCTCCCATCTCGTACAGCCTCTGTCTCCCAGTTGAAGTATACTTGGAGCCACCTTGCAACCACCACCTGCCCACCTCCTAGCAGAATTCCCCACGGTGTTCAGAGTAAACAGAACGCCCAGTCTTGGAAAAAGTAGGCACCTGGTTCCTGTTCCACTGTCAGTGAAAGATGCCATCGTACACCCTATCCCGGCCTCTGATCCTGATAGATGGTCCTTCAGCAATTCCCTAACTGCTGGTTGCTCCTCCATTCACAGGCTGGCTCAGTCCCACTTTTACTGCTAATGGGTTCACTGAAGCAGTCAGAAATCATGGGAGACAACCAGCCTGTGCTGGAGGAGCAGCTCTTCATTTCCTGCCATTGTATTTACTGGAGAGCAATTTTCTTAAGATTGGTTGTCTCTGTGAGTAAATTTCCTTAGACATTTTGAGGACTTTCAGGGACAGATTCACCCTCCATCCCTGTGTATTTCGAGCATTGCTTGCTACACTCCGCCTTTTTTTCTCCTATTTTTCTTCCTTTTTGTTTTAACTTTCCCAGTTTTTTTGTTCCAATGCACAAAGAGTGCTTATAACGCCATTACTGGGTTTGCCCACAGCTGTGGGGACTTGGTGTTGGAAGGACAAAGAACGCAGTTTGTATTTCTTCTGTATCTGATTTAGAAATGTTGCCAGGAAGGTGAAACCAGAACCAATGCTATCACTTATGTCTGTTCTCATTTCCTATGTTGTTCCCCTGTATTATAGTTCACTCCTGTCCTGGTTCATTCCCTCATTTTCCTGATTTCATTGTCCTTCCTTTCTTGAATGGCCTCTTCCCGTCTTCAAGATCACAGTTGCTCTCTCTTACATTTTCTCTATCCTTTACTGGTTTATCTAACTTCCTCTTCCTCGCCTTTTGTTTCTTCTCTCCATGTTCTCTTTTTTTTTTTTTACTTTTATCTTCTTTTCCTTCATACACAGTACCCTTGTCCACTCACCACTGCCACTTTCTCCATCTCACTATTTTTTGTTCGTGGACACAAAGAAAAATCAGGTCCGTGAGTTGAAATACTTTGAACAAGTTGGGTCATGTTGATTTAGATCACAAAACCTAAATCAAAAGAGCAGATGTAGGTCATTCAGCCCATCAAGCCTGCTTCACCATTCAATGAGATCATGGCTGATCTGATCATCCTCATCTCCACTTTCCTGCCTTATCCCTACAACCATGATTCCCTCAATGATTGAAAATCTGTCTGCCTGAGCCTTGAATATACCTAATGACCTACCCTCTATAGCCCACTGCATTTAAAAATATCCACAGATTCACTACCTTCCAAGGGAAGAAAGTGCATAATCTCACATTTTCCCATGTTATATTCCATCTGCCCACTAACAGGATCTGCCTTTACCCCTCAGTAGATCATTTGTCATCCTTATACTGTCTTCCCACTATTTTTATGTCATCCACAAATTTGGCAATAGTACATTTACTTGCAAAATCCATTCACTTCCATCATTAATATATCTTTTAAATAATTGTGGCCCAGCACTGACCCTTTTGGCACACCACTAGTTACAGGTTGCCATACTATAAATGCCTCCTTTATCCCATCTCTCTGTCTTGTATTTGTTAATCAATCATCAATCCACACTGGTATACTACCCACAATGCCTTGGGCTCTTATTAGGTACCTCATGGAGCACTTTTTGGAAATCTAAATATATTACATCTCTTGGATTCTGTTTATTTGTGGTCCTTGTTGTCTCGCCAAAAAACAATATAAATCTGTCAGGCGTGATTTTTCCTTCATCTAGTCATGCTGAGATGGCTTGATTTTATTATATATTTCTAAAATGCTCTGCTGTTACATCCTTTATAATTAGACTGTCACATTTTCAGATAACAGATGTTAAGCTATCTGGTCAACAGTTACCTATTTTTATTTGTCTCTTTTTGAATAAGGGTGTTAGATTGGCAGGTTTTTGATCCTCTGAAACTTTTTCTAGAATCTAAGGACTCTTAGAAAATTTCTACTAAGTACATCCACCATGTCCTTTAAAATCCTAGGATGCAATCAATCAGGTCAGGGGACTTATTGGCTTACAGTCCCATTAGTTTTCCTGGCATGTTTTCTCCAGTGACAGTTACTGTGTTTATTTCCTCCTCCTCCCCCCACCACCCTTTAACTCTTGATTATTAAGTATTTTTGGCATGCTTTAAATGTCCTGTACCGTGAAGACTGCAAAGTATTTATTCAACTCCTCTGCCATTCCCTAGTTCCCTTTTATTGTTTCCCAGCCTTGCTCTGTAAGGGGCCTGGGTTCACTTTGGCTTCTATCTTCATTTTTATATATTTAAAGAAGTTTTTACTGTCTATTTATATATTACTTGCTAGTTTGCCCTCATTGTTTATTTTCTCCCTACTTTTAATTTAGTTATGTTTTGTTGGCATTTAAAACTTTACCAATCCTGTGGGACATTGCTAATCATTGCCACTTCGTATATTTTTTCTTTCATGTTAATACTATCCTTGATTTCCTTAGTCAACTATGCTGGTTTATCCCCTTCCTAAAATCTTTCTTCCTCACTGAAACACATCTTTGCTGTGAGTTATGAACTATTTCCTTAAATGTCTGACATTGTTCTTCAATCATATATTCTGCTAAATTCCTTTCCAAGTCCACTCCAGCCAACTCTGCCCTCATCTCTATGCAATTACCTTTCTTTAAGTTTAGCATAGTTATTTCTGATTCACATATTTTGAGTCTTAAACTGAATGTTAAATTCTATCAAGAATGATCCCTAGGGGATCTTTTACTCTGAAATTATTTATAAAACCCATGTTATTACGTTCTATCGGATACAAAATTGTTGTATTATTCCAGGAAATGTCCTAAACACATTCTTTGAATTCTTCCTCGTGCATACCTTTGCCAATTTGACATTCCCAATCTGTGTGAAGATTACAGTCATACATGATCAGTGTTCTGCCTTTTTAATACCCTCATTACCCCCTAATTTATTCTGTGTCCTGCAGAACAGCTTCTGTTCAGGTTCATATTGACTACAGCGATCGATTTTTTTTTTTTCTTTTTCTTCCCCTTGTTATTTCTATCCTCCAGCCAAAAGGATTCTACATCATCTGATCCTCAATCATTTATTGCTGTTGAACTTATTCCATCTTGTACTAACAATGCTACAACACCACATTTCCCTTCCTTCCTTCTTGACCTTTTGAAAAGCCACATATTACTGAATATTTAGTTCCCAGATTTGTTATCCTTGTAACGTTATCTCAATAATGACTGCAAGTACACACGTATTAATCTCTATTTTTGCTGTTAACTAATTAATGTTGTTTTGAATGCTGCACACATTTAAGTAAAGAGCTATAGTGTTACTTTCTCGAGGGCACTGGCTATGAGGAAAGGTTAAAAAGACTAGGATTATTTTCACTGGAAAGACGATGGCTGAGAGGAGACCATCAAAAAATAGGAGGCATAGTGAGGGTGGATAGTCAGATTTTTTTCCCCAAAGTTGAAATTTCAATTATGAGGGGGCACAGGTTCAAGGTGAGAGGGCAAAAGTTTAAGGGAGATGTGCACTCTCATGCAGAGAGTGATAGGAGCCTGGAACGCACTGCCAGAGGAGGTGGTGGAAGCAGGCATGTTGGTGACATTTAAGGGGCATCTGGATGGTTACACGAATAGAGAGGGAATAAAGAGATATGGACCGAATAGGGCAGAAGGTTTGTTTTTTAACTTTAGTTAGGGTATGATGATCGGCACAGGCTTGGAGGGCAGAAGGGCCTGTTCCTGTACCCTACGTTTGTTCTTTCTAACATTTTTCCTCCTTTGTCCCCAATTTCTGCTTTTTCTTATGCTTCTAAACTCTGTCTTTGCCTGTCCTACTGAGGGTATCATTGCCTAAATAACTGCCCTGCAATACCACCATACCCTTTTGCTTTATAAGCCTCAATATCCCCCTCCCGATCCCTCTCCCCATGATTAGCTTATAGCCTATTCTACACGCCTAAGTTGGCTACTTGTATATCCACCCAACCAAAATGGCCTAGAAGAATCCATTAAAGAGTATCCAAATTCAGCTAGTTCTCAATTAGGTTGCTATTTCAGTGCTCCCAATGAAAATAAACTCTCTGAAAGCTCATAGCAACAGAATTTTAAATAACGGAATTCAATAAATTAAAGTATCAGGGACTTTTCTTATCCTTACCCAGGAAATGCATGCGCTCAGTCCTTGTTTCCTGTCATTACATGATAACTAATTCATGTCCAGTATGTTACCCACCTATGCTCCTGCCTTGTCTGTCAAGACAATCTAGCCCAACGTACCTGCATTTGGTTAACACATTTCAAGTTCATTAACCCCACATGTTAAGACACATTGTAGATATTATCGGGGTCAGTGAAGTAGGATTGACAGTTGCAGTTGTGGGCTTCCTGGATTATGTAATACTTAAAATTATAACAATCTGGAAATAGAAGCACATTGACTAAACCTGATTGTACGTCCTCTATACCACATCAACAACCTTATGGTGCCTTCATTTTCATCTACTTCCTGGAGAATCAAAGAAAAGTGCTGCGGAGAAATGTATGCAAAGATTTTCAAGGTTTGCAAAACACTCCCCTGTCATCACCCATGCCTTCATTCACCCTTTCTCTCATACTTTACATCTCACAGAAATTCACTTAATGGGATATAGGTAAGTAGAAATACATAGACATTTACAGCATAGAAACATGACCATTTGACCCCACAGGTCCACACCATTGTATATGCAACTGAAATAGTTCAGGTTAACAAGAACCAAGAATACAAAAATTAGGGTCAGAAGTAGGCCATTTGATTTGATTTTATTATTGTCACATGTACTGAGATACTGTGAAAAGTATTGTTTTGCGTGCTGTCCAGACAAATTATACCATACATATGTACATCAAAGTAATAGAATAGAATGCAGAATGTAGTGGTACAGCTATAGAGAAGATGCACAGAAAGATCAACTTTCTCAAGAGGTTTATTCAGAAGCCTGATAACAGCAGGGAAGAAGCTGTTCTTGAATCTGTTGATATGTGTTTTCAAATGTTTGTATCTTCTGCCTGACAGAAGAGGGTGGAAGATAGAACAGCCTGGGTGGGGGTGGGGGTGGGGGTTGGGGGCGGCGGTAACATAGTGTGGAGCTGGAGGAACACAGCAGGCCAGGCAGCATCAGAGAAGCAAGGAAGTTGACATTTCGGGTTGCTTTCCTGAGGCAGCAGGAAGTATAGATGGAGTCCATGGATGGAAGGCTGGTTTGTGTGACAGACTGGAGACTGCTCTGCCATTTAATGAGTTCATGGTTGATCAGATTGTGGCCTGAACTCCACTTTCCTGCCAGGCCCACAAAACTCTTGACTCCTCTGTTCGTGAATCTATGTAACTCAGCCATTAATTTTTCAATCATGCAGACTCCCCTGCTCTCTGGAGAATAGCATTTCACAGACTAACGACCTTCTGAGAAACAGATTTTCAGTACAGTGTTGAATATTTATTTTTATCTCTTTTTAAGAATTAAATGTTAATGGAAATTTCCCATTGCACAGTAACACATTGCTTACGTCTGGTACTGTAATGATTTTGTGCACTTCACATTGAGCTCATGTATATTGCTCCATACGAGCCTTCTCCCATCTTACTTCATTTCATCCTGTCAGCTAATCTTCTATTCCTATGTCCATCATATGTTCATCTAGCTTCCTCTTAAATGTATTTAATCTTTTGGCCCAAATACTCCTTGTGTCCTGACAAACCTTTATCACAGGAAGATGCAAGAGGATACCAAAGTGGAAGTCAAGTATGATGTCAAGAAAAAGACACTTAGGAAATATTGAACTCTAACACGGCCTGTAGACTGAAGTCCTAGAGTCATAGAGTGCTCAAAAAAGAAGAATGCTTCATGATTATCTTACCTCATTGTGTACACTGAGAGGCATTTATGAGGACATGAGGCAAGCGTTATTTCCATACCAGTGTCCAACTCTCATCTGCTGTGTGAACCACCCTTTTGTCTTTTGCGTGATGCAACATTATTAGAGCGAGTGGCATCTTTACAAACATGCATCTGGCCAGTTATGGATTTCCATAACACTGTGGGGAATTTTACAACTGACTTTCAAGTCTTGGGGAAGCCATAGGTTATAGCAAATGTTAACTAGATCTAGAGATTTTTAGAGGACTATTTTGGGCGGATTTCAGAATTACAACAATTTACAACATAGGAACAGCCTGTATAGTTCAACTGATCTATGGTAGCACTTATGGCCTACATAAACGTCCTAGCTGTCACTTCTATTTCATATAAGATTCACGTACTTATGTAATTCCTTTAAATGTGTCAATAACATTCATCTCAACCACTTACTGTGGAAGTGAGGGCCATGTCCCATCACTCTGTGCCAAATAAGTTGACCATATCTGTCTGGGTGGAAAAGGGCTAGGTGTTAGAATTTATTAGAACCGAGGTGTCTGTTGACTGCAGAATATGTGAACATTTGAGGAATGAACCCCATTCTGTTTGGAAAATTTCAATGAATGAAGGCCCGGATGATAATAAGATCACTGTTTATTCTCTCTTGGCACTCAATAAGATAGCAATATTGTGAAAACATCAAACTCTCTGTGTATTGCATTTATTAAATTGGAATCATATTTAACCATGACTAAATGGAACTGATTTCGGACATTTTGTACAGTGAAGGTTGAATCTGTGGAATATGCTACCAGAGTTGGCAATTGAAATTCCGATGATATGCTGGATTTTTGTGGAATTGTAAGGACTGAAGACTTTTAAAAATATTAGATGGGCCCTGGATGTGGATGTCCCACCTAACTTGCCCAACAGATCACATCTTTGCCAGTAGAGGAAAGGTGACAGGGCATAATTTGAACAAGAGGAAAACCTGAACTCAGTACAACAATTTTAACAAATTGTTGAGTGCTAACTTACCCCATTTTGGCTGTTGCCAAATCTCAATGCAAGAATCACAAGTTGATGGCATAAGGTGAATAAAATCTGTTTAACAGTCATGTTCTGAAGTTTTTTAAAAGTAAATACAAAAATTGGCTGAAACTGTCAATGACTGCTGGATTGTTTTGATTGACTGGCCAGCTGGTATTGCATCTGTTCAAGCAGTTCCTATAAGAATCTGTCTGCACTATCAAGCCTTTTTATAATTGTGAGAATTTCCATCAGGTCACTTCTCAGTCATCTTTATTTTAAAAAAAAATGACCTCTGGTTTGTTTGGCCTTTCCCAGAAAATATAACGTCGCTGTTCCGATATACGATATGTTACACTTGGAACTACTGCAGACAGAGTGGTCCTTGCTAAACAGATTCAGGACAAGCCTGGGTGCCTGCCACAGCCAACTTTCACTGGTGGGGTCTCAATAAAAGCCCCTTACACTCTTATGAAGGAACACACATAGTGTTGCACATTGTAGAGTAGTGATGCTTCTACAGCTCAGATAGCAGACTTAAACCTTAAACTCAGCAAATGAAGAGACTTTTGCTTGGCTTCCAGATTTGCATTTAGTAAATAATGAAAAACAATAAGTTCCAGTATCACCTTTTGTATCAGAGATAAAAGGTACTGCAGATGCTGGAGAATCCGAGATAACAAGGCGTGGGGCTGGATGAACACAGCAGGCCAAGCAGCATCATAGGAGCAGGATAACTTGACGTTTCGGGCCTAGACCCTTCATCAGAAATGTATATCTGTTTTAATCAGACAAGATTAACAAACCTGATGAAAGGCCAGTTGGTTCAGAGGTATTCTTACTGATTAGATGGGAATATCTCAAATGGGAATCAGAAGCCTACAGCAGTTATTTAAAATATGAATTCTTACTTAAGATGTCAGTATTGCTTATAAAGCTTACATTTGTTGCCCACCTCTAATTGCTTTTGGACTGAATGGCTTACTAGACTATTTCAGGTGACCAGTGTATATAAGTATCAATTACATTGCCATGGAAGATAAGGATAGCATTTTTTTTAATCTCTTAAAATGGCATCTGTTGAATCCAGTTTTCAATTCCATATTTATTAATTAACTTACTTTAAATATATAGCTACTTGGTAGTACAGAACTTGAATGTTTCTGGAAAAAAGGCGAAAATACAGTCAATGATTTTCATCTTGCATTCAACTTATTCCAGAGAATAGGCAGTTAAAGGAATGGTCACTAATGGTAACGAAAGAGGCATGGATTGGGGGATTGCAGAGTTCTTAGAGGGTTGGAAGACTGGAGGAAGTCAGAAGTAGGAGGGGTGAGTGCAGAGAATGATACAGGCTCTTTTTCAATACCTCCTATCACTTCAACAGAACTCCACTTTTGTGTGCTATCTTCTTTGGCTTCTTTTACTTATCCAAATGCACACTATTCGTAAAATCATATCAAGATATCCCAGTTCGCTTTTCCAAATTTGAATCTACTTTTGTATTATATATACTAGCATGATGAAAAGTAACAATTAATTAACTATGTGCTGGCAAACCTGAAGACATAATGCAAAAACTGAACATTGCCATTTTGCTATAAACTGCATCAAAATCTTTGTTATAATTGCAGTTGCATTTTTCGCTATTAAGTTCTTCCTTTGACTCCAGTTGGCAATTTGCCAACAAAGAAGTTCGACCCACGATCTTGCTCCCTCAACCTTTTTCCGAGTTGCGCTGGCCACTGACATTGACACATGGCAATTTGCCATTTCTGATTTATGTATGATAAACATGTCTGGGCTGGCATTTAATCATTCATAAGACTAGTGTAGCTTACAGTGTCAAATCAGCACATCTGATTGTCTGCATGATGAGCCAAAAAGGAGATGAAGAGGACTGAGAACAAAGGTTAGATACAAGGTGTATTGTGCAGGTCTAGAGAAACAGAATAAGAAATATATTGTAATGGCTGTAGCCTTTAAGGGGAGAAGGCTGCTATAGGACTCGGAGAGGAATTCAAATGCAAGTTTTCCTTTATTTTACGATGTAATATTAGCCTGTAATTTAAGATAGAACACAGTTCACTCAAACAGCCGATCCTTGTTGCATCGTGTTGAGGGGAATACAATCCTTTTTAAACTCTCTGGGGATGATATCATTTTATATTTTTTTAAAAAGCTCAGATGGCAGTTTTGCTTTTCTGAAGCACCTTCTAATCAGGGATTGGTGATTCATTATTAGCTTCAGTAGACAATCCATCTGACATGAAAGGAGAAAAAATTAGCAGCTGCCACAATGTGATGAGTTAATTTCCTGACAGGACTGACACTGAAAAGCCATTTGGAGACATGGAGATGGCTGATGAAAAACTAGTGGTGGATTATAATTGGAGAGAATGAAAGGCCAAAAGAAAAAGGAGGGGGAGGTACCACAACTAAGCTACAAGTGTTGTGAACTGGGTCTATGCATACGTTCACCTACAAGTATATGGTATGCTATATATTGATTTGTCACAACAAAGTGCAGCACCCTAATAATATTTAAGTAAGGAGCAGATATTCAAGAAAATGGCAGCTAAAATTGTGGTAATTATTCAAACTACTATTGCTTTCAATAGCCGTTAAATGACAACAAATTGCATTTACATAGCATCTTTGATGTAATTGAACTCTCCAAGGAGTTATAAAGGAGCAATTATCAAGCAAAAGTTTTCAGCAGTCACATAGGAGATATTTGGTTCTCGTGACCAAAAGCTTAGTGTAAGAGATACTCTTTAAGGAGTGTCTTACAAGCACAAGAGAGAGTTAGGCAGTTAAACAAGTTAAAGGCATGCAATGCCAGAGTTTAGGGTGTAGACAACTGAGGCACGGTCACCAATACGAAAGCAATTAAAATTGAGAATGTGCGAGAGGCCAGAATTGGAGGAGCACAGAGATCTTGAAGTTTGTCAGATTGGAAAAGGCAGATAGCAAAAGACAAAAATTTCATTGGTATTACTAAAGTAATATTCTGTGTTGCACAACTATATAGTGAATCTTGGATTAGCTATTTTTAGTCACAGCCTATTAAAAACTAGCCTCTGGCGAACCTTTATTTTAAAATATTGAATGTGTTGCTACATTCACATTTATGCATGCTGCCATGTAACAGTAAATAAAATACAGCAGGATTTTTCAACAGGTAATTATGAAATAGGTCATCGCCTGGGTTCTGGCACGAGCCTTTGTGAATTTAAGACAAAACCTACATCAATTGTTCAAACAAATAACACATCCGAATAGCAGTAGCTCAGTTCTTTTTAGATAATCACAAAATTGAGTCAAATTAGGTGGTTCTCATTCAAAGGAAAGGATTAAAACATGCATCCTGGGCTGAGTGACCTCTTGTGTTTTATTATCTACGATTCTATGAAAATCACAATATATTGTTGATTTAAAAACGTGTCATTTAAAGGTATTCTCAAGAAAACAGGTTTTCCTTTTAAAGCATATGTCGACCCAATGACATTCAAAAGGATGTAAAACGTCACTGCAGACAAAAACATCATTTGAAAATATCTCATCTGAACTGCTTTCTGTATCTCTTTCTTCCCCATCTCTGCACCTATGTTTATAGGACCACTATTTTCACAGAATTTCAGAGGTTCTGAACATCGTTCTTTGTTCCAGGCATTAACTTTGAAGCTATTATCAATACAACCAAATGAGCCTTGCTTTCATAGATGTGTTGTGGAAAATGACCCCATTATCTTCAACTTGATGGGGAGAACGTGATTTGCAAGAAGGTTATCCAAGTCAGCAAGAACTTGGCACCAGAATAAATCTATTAATGTCCCTAGAGATAACGATCCTCTGCCAACTGCAGAGTGAAATTTCCATCATCATATAGAAGCCTAAACAGATAGGTACCATAGATGAAAAAGGTGTGGGTCCCTATCCTTTGCTATTAGTTTTAGGTTCATAACACAGTCAATACAGCTTTATCACCAATGCTTTACTCTTGTTTTGAATGCCTTTTTATTTTCTTGTTCAAAATGTTTATTTTGCGAAATTTTACTCCTTCCTCTTATTTGTCATGTGTGGCTCACTGGTTAACACTCTTACCTTTGAGTCAGAAGGCTGTGAACTTCAGACTCACTTAAAGCACAAAATGAAGCCTGACTCTTGACTGCAGTAATGTGGGAGTTTGAGTGCAGTAATATGGGAGTGTTGGAGGTGCCATGTTTTGGATGAGACATTAAACCAAGGTTTTTCCTGCCCTAACATTGAACCCATGCAACTATTTGAAAGAAGTGCAGGGGAGTTTCCCTTGGTGCTCTGGCCAATTTTTGTTCTACAATATGTTCTTAATTGATGCTGATTGTCTGTCATCCAATGAGCATGATCACTATTACATCGTTGGATGTGCATGGGAGGTTCCTGTAAATTGGCTGTTGTGGGTTCTACATTGTATGATGTAAACTGCAGGATTTCTTTCTCTAAATATTTATATCTAATATCATTTACTGTCAATTTTAGTTTCAGTTTTTTTTAGTTATTAGCTTGTGGTTTGTTTATTTGTCAGGAATTAATAATTAACTTGTAGCTATTTCTGTAGCCATGGTGATTTCTTTTAAAACAGTTTTTGAGGACTGGCTTTAAAGAGAATGGGTTTGTGTGCACCACTAATGGAATTTGTATATTTTTTAAGATTGTTTTATGGCCCAGCAAGGTCAATAATGAGGCCTCAGGTTTGTTAGAAACTTATGGAATCTGGATTTTTAATGCTGAAGGGAAACATCCACAGCTTAGAAAGGGAGACTGTGAATTCAGTTTTACTTTAAATTTTGAGCAGTCCTATGAAGTCATTGGAACAAGATGGCTGTATAGACCCATGCTCCTGAGAAGGAAAGATACATTATGAACTGGGTTGTTTTAGAGTGAAGAGTTAGTATTTGTCCTGGACCAGAAGTGTTGGGATAAAACCTCAAATAGTTTACTTAAAGCTGTGAGTACATTTAAGGTCAGGGGTATGATAGATCCAGGAAGAAACTAGCTGCAGTTCCAGTCCCCAAGTGGTTTAAACATACCGAGTTGTTAGAGACAAGGGTTCTGATGCTCATATGGTAGGACTAGAGTTTAGAGCTCTATAGAAAAGCTGTTTTATTTCTTTTCAATTTATAACTGAGTTTTTTGGGGGAACTAATGGGGGTATACTTCTTTTTAAACAGTCTGTTTAAAAAATCTTTGACTTAGTATAATATGTAGATGGCTTGGTTCATTCTATTTTATCTTCATTTCTTTTGTTAATAAACATGTGTTTTATTGTTAAAGCTAAATCTGCAGCATTGTGTGTTTATATTTCAACAAGAGGCCACTTTATTAAAATTGAAACAAATAAAAAATATGATCTATCAAGCCAGGTTTCTGACTTGTTCAATAATAACATCAGCTGGGATTATAACAATTTTAATGATGACTAGACTTTCAGAAATATTTCATTGCTTATCAAGTGCTTTGGGGCATTCCATAGTCATGAAAGATGCTATATAAGTGCAAATATAGCCAGTTCTGTTCTCTTTCTCACCTCCTTGAATAATACACCATTCACCCGTGGGATCTATTATAATGCTGACACCCTTGTTAAGTATTTTATCTTCATTCTCAGCAACGTGCAGGAAATGAAATGTATGAACTCCTTCTCCTGTAAGATGAATCCACACCACAGCTCATCATGGTGTAAAACTAATTCACTAGATTTGATGCCACATCTTCTTTCCTGGTAGAGATCTGTAGGGTCTGGTGGTTGATGAAAAACAGTTGGCGGTTTAATGAGAAGAAGCCCTTGTCTTAAACAAAATGTGGTTTATTGCATGATAGCGACTAGGTAGTCTAGGCCTTACTCCTACAAAATGAAAGCTGTGTTCCCCTGCCTGAAACCACTTGATATCATCTTAATGCACTCCGCAACATTAACCCATCAGATGCTTTTATATCGTCTAAATCATCTTTTCATCATTAATATTATATTTACCCATATCCCCTCAAGTCTCTAACTTCTGAAATTCAGGCAGTCTGTTGATTTCACTATTCTCCAAAAATGCATTCTCTTTTGATGTGGAAGATTGGTAAATCTCTGGTTTGAAAACTGTTGACTTCGATTCTGTTCTTGACAATGCGAGGACTGAAATTCAATTTCTTTATGAAATTGCTCATCAAGTTCACATTAATCAAATACCGGTGGACAATTGATCCCTAAAGGAATGAGCTCCTGGGGTTCCTTCATAGAGCTTCCTCACCTGTGTAAACAATACATGATCACTAAACACCTATTGCTTTCCTGTTAAGGCCCTCTATCCATTTCTGTTGGCCTTGGCCCAAATGTGTTCACTGCCTTAGGCTTTGTTGGTTATTATTCTGTATGGCCTGTTGCTCACAGTCGGTCTGTTTCTGTCTACATAATCTTGATAGTTCAGTTGGCATAAGCATGGAGTCAACTTCTTTTGTAGATAGGGAATTGAGTCTTCTGCAATCTGCTGTTCATCAACTTTGAAGGTGGTACACCACACTAGAGTGGAGTGGACTGGTAAATTAACAACAAGAACAGAAATTGCTGGAGAAATTCAACAGGTCTTACTGCATTTGTGGAGAGAAATTGAGTCAAAGTTTCAGGTCCTGCAACCCTTCTTCAGACGCTTCTACAGTTTTTTTATTAATTTAGCAATACTTCATAAAAGTCAGCATTTTTATTCAAAAGTGACCTCACTGTCCAGACCCCGTAGATAGCTTCCCCATTCAACTGTGGGTACTTCAATGAGTTTGTGACATGTTCAAATCCAGAAGTGCCTGCTAATTAGTGAAAGTATTCAGTGTGGTCCAGTGTTTGATATGACCCTGACAACTTCATCTCTAGCAGTGTTATGTAACTTTTTCACTTCTTTCCACCATGAAAAACAGCAATAACATAAGGTATCATGTTAACAATGAATGGCTCTGTTCCCATTCCTTCCCCATGTATGGTCGGCAAAGTATTTGGTTCAATGCCTCACGCTTCTCAAGTCTGTGAATAGCACAAATTTCACAGTCAGCTGGAAATTGTTAAATCTCTTTTAAAACCTCTGGTTTCTATACTAATGGTTGAGCTCTGGCTGTGTACTTGGTGATTGCCAAGCTTTTCTGTGGTATCTTGTCTAGGATATCTTCTCACTGTGAAACTGGAATGATCAGCCTTGTCTACTATCACGAAATGCAGTGTGTGCTCAACATCAGTTTTCATGACCAATCCACTGAGATTTTGGTCTGGTTCCACACAACATTGATGATTGTAATGTATTCTCAGTCTCTCTTTTCATCCTGTTGTATTGGCTTGAGTCTATTTTTGCTTGCTGGCCACTATACCACTGTGAGCTGAGTGTATGAACAATTTCATAAACAAAATCCACATCATGCCAGTTGGAGCTGTCAATTATCAGTATGGGGGTGGGTACATCTGTTGTCAGTAGTTTTCCATGCACTTGTACCATTTCATAGATAAGTCTCACAGGGCAGAATGACAACCTCTGTATTCCTGGAGGTATCCCTGCCAGCTATTTCTCAACTAGCAAGAAACCAGTGGCTTTTGGTGTGTCCCTATGAATACTTTCAGGTCAAGGATGCAGACTGAAAATCTCTTGCCTGTAAGCAAGAGAGCCTCCTTCTCTTATGAGGCCAAAACATAGGACAGAAGTGTTCAAAGAGAAAGAAGGAACAGGGTACTTACTTGCATGTTTGGCCATGATCATTTAAATGTTGAAGCTAGATGAAAGGGCTGAATGGCCTTCTCCTGGTCTTATTTTCTCTGACTGTATTGACGAGGCATACAGTAACAGAGGAGCAAGAACTATTCCCAACATCAACTGGGATAGTCATAGGGTGAAAGGTTTAGAGGAAGTGGAATTCTTAACATTCATCCAGAGCAGCTTTTGGAGCCAGTATTAAGAAGACCCTACAAGAGAGGGAACGGTGCTGGACCTAATTTTAGGCCATTGAAGCCAAGCAAGTAGTTGAAATATCAGTGAGGGAATCAGTTGTAGACATTGTTCGTAACTCTGTTAGATTCAAGATTGTCTAGTACTGGACAAGGATAGGCATGGAATCAAAGTTCTAAACCAGTGGAAGGCAGATTGTAATAAGATTGAATATAATTTGGCTACAGTGGGCTGGGAGCAGATAGATTTCAGTAAATGTGTGTCACATCAGTGTGTCACAGAAGTGGTCAAGCGAGGGAACCATGGTTTACTAAAGAAGTTGAATCTCTTGTCAAGAGGAAGAAGGAGGCCTATGTAAAGATGAGGCATGAAGGCTCAGTTAGGGTGCTTGAGAGTTACAAGTTAGCCAGGAAGGACCTAAAGAGAGAGCTAAGAATAGCCAGGAGGGGACATGAGAAGTCTTTGGCAGGTAGGATCAAGGAAAACGCTAAAGCTTTCTCTAGGTATGTCAGGAATAAAAGAATGACTAGAGTAAGATTGGGACCAGTCAAGGACTGTAGTGGGAAGTTGTGTGTGGAGTCCGAAGAGACAGGAGAGGCACTAAATGAATATTTTTTGTTAGCATTCACACATGAAAAAGACAATGTTGTCGAGGAGAATGCTGAGATACAGGCTATTAGACTAGATGGGATTGAGGTTCATAACGAGGAGGTGTTAGCAATTCCGGAAAGTGTGAAAATAGATAAGTCCCCTAGTCCGAATGGGATTTATCATAGGATTCTCTGGGAAGCTAGGGATGAGATTGCAAAGCCTTTGGCTTTGATCTTTATGTCGTCATTGTCTACGGGAATAGTGCCAGAAGACTGGAGGATAGCAAATGTTGTCCCCTTGTTCAAGAAGGGGAGTAGAGACAACCCTAGTAATTATAGACCAGTGAGCCTTACTTCGGTTGTGGGTAAAATGTTGGGAAGGATTATAAGAGATAGGATTTATAATCATCTAGAAAGGAATAATTTGATTAGGGATAGTCAACACGGTTTTGTGAAGGGTAGGTAGTGCCTCACAAATCTTATTGAGTTCTTTGAGAAGGTGACCAAACAGGTGGATGAGGGTAAAGTGGTTGATGTGGTGTATATGGATTTTAGTAAAGTGTTTGATAAGGTTTCCCACGGTAGGCCATTGCAGAAAATACAGAGGCATAGGATTGAGGGTGATTTAGCAGTTTGGATCAGAAATTGGCTAGCTATAAGAAGACAGAGGGTGGTGGTTGATGGGAAATGTTCCTGCTGGAGTTCAGTTACTAGTGGTGTACTGCAGGAATCTGTTGTGGGGCCACTGCTGTTTGTCATTTTTATAAATGACCTGGATGAGGGCGTAGAAGGATGGGTTAGTAAATTTGCGGATGACACTAAAGTCGGTGGAGTTGTGGATAGTACGGAAGGATGTTGCAGGTTACAGAGGGACATAGATAAGCTGCAGAGCTGGGCTGAGAGGTGGCAAATGGCGTTTAATGCGGAAAAGCATGAGGTGATTCACTTTGGAAGGAGTAACAGGAATACAGAGTACTGGGCTAATGGTAAGATTCTTGGTAGTGTGGATGAGCAGAGAGATTTCGGTGTCCACGTGCATAGATGCCTGAAAGTTGCCACCCAGGTTGACAGGGTTGTTGGGAAGGCATATGGTGTGTTAGGTTTTATTGGTAGAGGGATTGAGTTTCGGAGCCATGAGGTCATGTTGCAGCTGTACAAAACTCTGCTGCAGCCGCACTTGGAATATTGCGTACAGTTCTGGTCGCCGCATTATAGGAAGGATGTGGAAGCATTGGAAAGGGTGCAGAGGAGATTTACCAGGATGTTGCCTGGTATGGAGGGAAGGTCTTATGAGGAAAGGCTGAGGGACTTGAGGCTGTTTTCGTTAGAGAGAAGAAGGTTAAGAAGTGACTTAATAGAGACATACAAGATGATCAGAGGATTAGATAGGGTGGACAGTGAGAGACTTTTTCCACGGATGGTGACGGCTAGCACGAGGGGACGTAGCTTTAAATTGAGGGATGATAGATATAGGACAGATGTCAGAGGCAGGTTCTTTACTCAGAGTATTAAGGGCATGGAATGCCCTACCTGCAACAGTAGTAGACTCACCAACTTTAAGGGCATTTAAATGGTCATTGGATAAACATATGGATGATAATGGAATAGTGTAGGTGAGATGGGCTTCAGATTGGTTTCACAAGTCGGCGCAACATCGAGGGCCGAAGGGCCTGTACTGCACTGTAATGTTCTATGTTCTATGTTCTATATATATCTCTGAGTCTGACAATACCCATGAAGCATAGTACACTCGGTTCTGACAGCCATCCAGTTGATCCTGAAAGACCACCATTGCCAAGCTTGGGGCTGAAGCATCAGCAGCTATGACAGCTGAAAGGGTGGATTGTAATCAGCCAGGACTCAATGGACGTCAGCTTGTCCACGATCGTTTGGAAAGCATCCTCCTACTATGTATCCCAGCACCCTCCTTGCATCTTCTTGAGGAGTTACCTTGAGGGTTCAGTTGTAGTTCAGTTGCCAAATGAGACAAATATATCATGCAAATGGTTTGTCATCTCTAAGTACTTTTTGCCGGTCATGAACTGATTTTGGAGTGAGCAATCCATTAACAACCTTTGTTTTCTGTTGTTCTGCTACTATTCCATTACAATTGGCAATGTGTCAAAAAAGAAAGCAAATGGATTCCTGAGAATTCACATTTGTCACTAACAGTGAGCCATTCAGGCTGCAGGTGTACTTAACCTGCATGCACCGTTCATCATGTTCCTTGACTGTTTTACTGTGTCTCAATATGTCATGCATGTGGCACTTCCCACCTTGTTAATCTTGTAGAATGTTGGACATGGTCTGATGAAAAATCTCTGGGGTTGAGGTAATACCAAATGATAGTCTGTTGAAACAGAACATCCTGAATTGAGTAATAAATGTGGTAAGCAATCTTAATTCTAAAATTCTAGTTTGAGATGGTGCATGCTGGCACCAATGATCTGGGAGAAGTGTAACATGAGCTATTGTAAGTGGAAGCCACAATAGAAGTCTAAAACTCTATTTGTGTCTCTATTCAGAAAAATAGACTTAATTCCAATAGGAATGTGCTTTAATCTAATCTTTCTGACCACACAGGTCAGATCTTGTGCAATGCATCACGAATTCTCAGGTAAGCAAGTTTACATCTGTCCACACCAATGTCTTAAGAAGTTGTCATTTTTGTGGATAGTTTGATTTCTTGACTTCACTGCAAAATGTGTTCTTTTGGTTTGGATGTTTACTTCATTCCTTTCTGTTTTAGTTTGAATTTTTCAAGCACTTGTAAGCAGCCTCCCTCACTCCATGCTTAATAGTGTTCTCATTCTTTCATCCCCAGCAGAATTTGTCATAAACAGAAAATGTGAGGGTCGCTTGAAGAAGCTGTAACAACACATTCTATTCATCCACATTTCTACTGCCTACACCTTAAATCACCATTCACCCATTTCCCTGTGTGCTTGCTTGCCTGAATTAGTGTGCAGTCCAGTACGCCTCAATTTTTTTTTTAAAGAGCTAATTCTTCCATTCAAATGCCTTGATTGCCTTGCCCTCCCTATTTCTATAAATCCCTTGATGACCTCCTAATTTTTGCAGAACCATAACCAGCAAATCCTAATTCATATGAGAGAAGTAAGCCAATTGACCAATTGAGTCCACTCTGCCATTCAATGTGATCATGGCTGATCTGATAATCCTCAATTCCACATTCTTACGTTTTCTCCATAACCTTTGATTTGCTTAACAATTAGAAATCTGTCTATCTCAGCATTAATATGGTTAATGACCCAGTTTTGACAGCCCTGTATGTAAAGAATTCCACAGATTCACTACCCATTGAGAGAAAAAGTCCTCTTCATCTGTCTTAAATGGCCACCCCTTTTATTTTTCAGATTGCGTCCCCATTCTAGATCATCCCACAAGCGAGGCAATCTCTCCACATCTACCCCGTGAAGTCCCCTAAGAATTCATAAGTTTACCTCTCATTCTTCTAAACTCTAATGAGTACAGGGCCAACTTCTCCTCACATGAAAATCCCTCTATATCTGGAATCAATGTAGTCAACCTCATCTGGATTGCCTCCAAAGCCAATATTCCTTCCCTTAGATAAGGGGACCAAAATTGTTCACAGTCTTCAAGGTGTGGTCTGACTGAAGCCTTGTTTAGTTTTAGCTGGTTACACTCCTTTACATAGAAATAAAGAAGGCAGGAGCAGGAGTAGGGCATTTGACCCCTTGAACCTCCTCCACCATTCAATATGACCATGGCTGATCATTGAACTTAATACCCCAATTCCACTCTCCTCCCATATCCCTTGAAGCCTTTAGCCACAGGAGTTATATCTACCCCCTTCTTGGAAACACAATGTCTGGGTCCCTATCACTTTCTGTGGTAGTGAATTCCACTCTCTAGATGAAGGGATTTCTCCTCATCTCAGTCCTAAAAGGTTTACCCCTTATCCTTAAACTATGACCCCTGATTCTGGATTTCCCCCACTATAGGGAACATCCTTCCAGCATCTAACCTGTCTAGTCCTGTCCGAATTCTAAAGGTTTCTGTGACCCCCGCCCCCCCACCTCATTTGTCTAAAGTGCAGTGAATATAATCCTAACTGATTCAACCTCTCCTCAAACATCAGTCCTGCCAAAGCCAGGAGGCAGTTTGGTAAACCTTCACTGCACTCTTTCAATAGCAAGAACATCCTTCCTCAGACAAGGAGACAAAATCTGCACACAATACTCTAAGTGTGGCTTCACCAATGCCCTGTATAATTCACTTTGAAACAAAGGCAACATTTAATTCACTCGCTGAACCTGGATGCTCACTCTTCGTGATTCATGCACTAGAACTCCCAAACTCCTCCATGCTGCAGACTTTTGCAATTTTTCCCTATTTGAATAATATTCAGATCATCTACTCATCCTGTCAAAATGCAAAACCTTACATTACCTTGCACTATATTCTATACACCAGATTTTATTGGGGAAACTTGTGAAAAAGAATTAGCAAATTTTATTCTGTCTAGAAAGGCCAGAAATCATTTAATTTGCCCATGAAAAAGCACAAAACCTCTATTTTGCTTGCAGAAGGCAAAAAATCTCCACATTGCGTTCAGAAGGTACAAAACCTCTATTTTGACAGCAGAAATGGGAGGAAATCCCCAATAAGCTGTACAAAGATACATCATTGCTATATAACACCAGTTAATGCTTTAACAAAAGGAAATTAAACAAGCATTGCTATTACACCATTTTAAAAGTCTTTTAAAACAAGGAAGTAAAAGAGCAATGTTATGCAGCATATTTAAAAGTCTGTCAGGTAAAGAAAGTAAAGTGGTATTGGTACATCAGTGCTCAAATAATTCAGCGGGTCAGGCAGCATCCATGGAGAGAAAGCTCTGATGAAGAGTCATCCAGTTTCGGGATGATGGCTTGCTTTCTTTCCATGGATGCTGCCTGACCCGCTGTGATCTCCAGCAATTTTTGTTTTCAGTTCAGATTCCAGCACCTGCTATAATTTGCTCCCTCAAAAGAATTCAGCCTTGGAAGCAATTCTGTACCATAGGAAACATTTTCTCTAAATTCTCCAATCCTTTATTCGATTTAGCCCATCTCTGAAATTAAATCTGGTAGGTGTATTATTTCTCCTTAATGTGATTATTTATTCTTTTAACTGTAAAGTTTTTCAATTTCATAGTACACCTAAGTGAGGAGCAAAACCAGAGTCAATGGGAACCACAAGGTAAATTCTCCACAGGCTGCAGTGTTTGGGGGCCAATTATCTTAGCCACAGGAGATCACTGCAGCGGTTCCTGAAGATAATGTCCCAGACATAACCACATTCAGTTGCTTCATCGTTGTCCTTCCCTCCATCATAGTTTTGTTTCTCCCTCCACAGATACTGCCAAACCTGCTGATTTTCTCCAGCATGTTTAGTTTTCATTTAATATCTCTAGTATCCAGAGTGTCTTGCTTGTATTTAACTAGAGTATTGGAGAGAAATAGAGAAACAGATTTAACTTTTCAATATGGCTCCTTTTCAGAACTGTTCTGAAACCTGCTGAATTTCTCCAGCAAAAACCCAAAGAACTGTGGATGCTGGAAATCGGAAACAAAAACAGAAATTGCTGGGAAAACTCAGCAAGTGAGGCAGAACTCCGTTCTGATAAAAAGGTCACTGGACTGAAAATGTTAACTCTGCTTTCTCACCACAGATGCTGCCTAATCTGCTGAATTGCTTGCACAAACTTGAGGGTTGGAGTCCAGAGCAAATTTTATTAAAGGCTGGTTCTGTGATCACTGAAACGGCTATGCTAATATCAATCTCCATTAGAACCACGTGACCATTTAACCAGATATTTATTTTGACTGGTTCTGATTTGCATGTTGCTAAGTAATTTAACTGTTCCAAACCAGATCTAGGTGGATTTTCCAGGGTGTGCACTCTCCTGATACCAGCCCCTGAGTTCTCTTACTCCATTTAGGTCTAGTGGGATTCTTTTGCTGTCATAAGTCCATATACTGGAAGTAACTCCTTTGGCTTGCCAGTTTGCATCCTGTAGAAAATTGTGACCTTTTGCCAAGGCTTGGCTTTGTTTTGGGGTTTTGCTGTGGGCTGACCTATGTTCATGGTGTGTCCTGAGAGAGGCTATACAATTGCCTTTACTCAGGTGGTGTTCCCCAAGCTCAGTCAGACTGCAGAGGTATCCACTTCCATCGGAATACCCTGCAACTCATATGCTCTACTTGTTGCATTTTCCAATAATAAAGCCAGTTGTTGTGACTTTTATAAGTCCGGTCAGATAGTAGACACTTTTGCATGGTTACATCATTAATCCCACGTACCAAACAGTCTCCCAGCATCTCATTAAGGGTTAAACCAAAGTCACATGGCTTTGCCAGTTGTCTTAACCTTGTCAAAAGTCCTGACACTGATTCCCCTGGTTCTTGAACTGCCAAGTAAAACTGATAGCATTTCAGAATCAGAGGAGGCTTGGGGTTATAATGGTCCATTAATAAATCCATCATCTTTTCAAAGGTTTTAGTATCTGGTTCCTCAGAAAGTTAGGTTCCTAATAACTGAAAAAACTGTGGATCCACAAGCTGTCAGGAGAATTATTCATTGCTTTTCATCTGCCCCAATGCCATTTGCCCAGAAAAAAATAACATAGTCTTTCCACACACTGGGCCCAGTCTTCGATGGCAGGATTGAATGAGTCAAGCCTCCCAGATAATTTCTGGTGCAAGAAATGCTTACCCTGACTCAAAGACAACTGTTGTAAGCAAATTTCTTCAAGTGTGTGCTTGTCTCTCGTTGTCACTGAAATAACTCCACAGAGGCCACTGTCCAGTCACCAAGTTACCTTTTGGAGTGTCCTTAACACAGATCCAGCTCTCAGAGTGTACAGAACCTCTGACACTTCTGTTCTTGTCTGTCAGCCTGGGCTCCCTGATTGGACCAGGTTAACAGCCCCAGTCAGGGAACTCATATTCCATCAAGTCCACCTGGCTGACCATGTTACAATCACTACACTTACATTACCTGTCATATATTTGACTGCAATCCCAAACATGTTGAATTAATAAATACCCGCTGGAGTGGCCTAGCAAGCTGAATGTGCTAAATATCCTGTCTTGCCTGTGATGCTCACATCCTGAGAATGTAGGATGCTCAACACTCACTGCGAGGAATTGAATATGAAAGCTTAATCTGTACCCTGCAAATAAAGAGTAAATTAAAATTGTTAAAATGCTTAGACTTTCATATGCAGGCCATTAGAACAGGTAAAATTGCAAGAGCAAAAGGACTCTGAAGACTGATTTTGGCCAAAGACAAAGTCAGTATTTCGGCCATTTGCACAGAACGGAAAAGTAACAGCGATCCTGTTAGAGAGCAAATGAAGAGTTACAGAGAGAGGGGTTGGCCTCTTGGTGTGATTGGATGATGGATGTTCTAAGCAGTTGCAGACAAGCTACAGTCGATGGGTGAGAATGTTGCGAGACAGACAAACCTGGCAGATTATGACAGAAGTCTACCTGGCAGTAGGAGCTTCAAGCAGCAGCAACAAATAAAAGGGCTCGGTTAGGGCTAGGCCACTTTGCCGAACTTTATCCCCAGAGGGAGAAGACAGGGGACAGTTTAGTTGCCTGAAGCCAGCCTCGATACCAGAACAAAGAATGTTGATGTGGACAGAGGAGTACTTTCTCGTAGGAAAACCAGTAAAACCTGCAAATGACTCATACTGGCCTGACACGTCTTTTACACTTCAAAATGGAGCACCCTATGACCAATACATTTGTTTCCAACAATCACTGTTTTTTAATTAATTTTTCCCTCTGGGTTTGGGTGGAGTGCATGAAACAGGTTTAAAGGCTCTCCTGCCTGCCTGGTTTTAGATGTAGCTGCAGGCCGTGCCATTTAAAGGCCAACAACTACCACCACAGCCCTGTTCTCCTCCACCTCCCGCCTCCCCCCCCCAACCCACCCCCACTCCTGCCACATTTCCACAACAGTGGCCTGAGGCCATCTTCTAATGCGGTGGAAGATTCAGAGAGGGAACCATTGTTTGAAGAAGTTGGAGCAGCAAATGTGGGAGAGAAAGGAACTGTGATAGGAGGGCAGACCCAACTCTCCCTCACTCATTGTTCCTCATCCCAGGAGACTTCCAGTTTGTCTTTTCCTGCTACTAAAATGGAGGGGGCTGAAGTGAGGGCTTTGTCATCCTGCACTCAGTGCCCTTGCTCCTGGGATCTTCACCCGTGCTGTTGCAGCAAAGTTTTTGTCCTGGTGTAGGGGACTACCGGGTAGCTTTTTCATGAAGTGGACCCCGTTGTTGAAGCAAACCATTCAGGTGAACTAAACGCTTGGGAACACCTGCATTGTGTCTCCACTTGAACTAACAGTGGCTTTGGTCATGTCCTTCTTAATGTTTTCGAGAAGAATTGTAGCTCGGGCTGTGGATGAGGTTATAGACATGCTCGCTGAGCCGGTGGGTTCGGTTGTAAATGTTTTATCACTCTGCTAGATAATCATCAGGACATCGTCAGTGCACCTCTGGTGAAGTGTTGGCATTCTGTCCCACTTGTTATTTATAATTAATTGTTATTTATGAATAACAGGCAGGACAGAACACTGACGCTTCACCAGAGGTGCACTGACAATGTTACCTAGCAGGGTGATGAAACATTTACAACCAAACCCACCGGTTCAGTGAGCATGTCTACGACCTGCTCCTATTAATAACAAAAACAGAAGTTGCTGGAATAGCTCAGCAGGTCTGGCAGCATCTGTGAAGAAAAAATCAGAGTTAACGTTTCGGGTCCGGTAACCTTTCCTCAGAACTGTCCTTATTAATATCTGGACTAAATTTTCCTCTTTGGGGTTCTGCTAAAATTGGTATGAAATTTGTTTTATGAGGGAGACTAAGATGTGACCAAAAGCATTATCCACATAAGATATATTTAAACTGCTTTATAGTCTGTTAATCCTACCAGCCTAGAAGTCCGTTCTCAAGAACTGATAGATGAGGAGTTGAAAGAGACAGCCCAGGATGTCTGATGACAAGTATGATGAAGATGAGATAGATGCGCAAGCTAAATAAAAACTGAAAGAACTGCAGATGCTGTAAATCAGGAACAAAAACAAAGTTGCTGGAGAAGCTCAGCAGGTCTGGCAGCATCAGTAAAGGAAAAAACAAAGTTAACATTTTTGGTCCGGTGACCCTTCCTCAGAACAGTTCTGAGGAAGGGTTACTGGACCCGAAACGTTAACGCTGTTTTTTCCTTCACAGATGCTGCCAGACCTGCTGAGCTTCTCCAGCAACTTTGTGTAGATGTGCAAGCTGGTCCATAGGAAGGTCTGAATGACTGAGTGAAGGGAAGCTTTGATACTTAGAAAATCCCAAGCCTACAGCATCTCTAGCTCATTAACACCTTCTTTGTCCTTGGCATCTTCTCCTGTTAGCTACTCGTCACAGACAACAGGGCCTCCTAACAGCAATGTGAGTTAGCAAATTAAGTAGAGATGAGGGTTCCACATTATGTCAAAATCCCATAACAGCAGCAAAACAATCCAATTCAAACTTATTTCATTGCACAGGGATTGCAGTATCCAGAGAATCATGTGAAAGTGAAATTCGTTTATGTTCACAATAAACCAAAGCAATATTCAAACCTCAGCAGGCAGACCCGGTATTCCATCAATGAGTAGCTGGATTTGGCCTTCTAAGACACTCATAGTGTGTCAATTAGAGGAATCATATGTCTTGAAGAGTTGGAGATTGCAGTGCCCATGGCCTGGATGGATTCCTCCATTGTCTGTGCCAGTACATGCAACTCCCCTGGTTTCTCCACCACACCTCTGTGTTTCTCGATGGGCAACATCAGAATCTTGTCATCAGCCTGGGGCTCAGTATCTTGATCTCTAACATCATTCTTCCAACTGCCAAAGGCCTGTTCTAACTTACTGTCTACCAACTATTCCTACAACTGTGATTCTCTGTCTGTCCCTTGTACCTGAACTGTACATGCCCATCATTGTGCTAGACATAGAACAAGAATATGATGTTTTATCCTCTAAAGCCTCCACTTACTTCTCAGAGGTTAGAGTCAGTACCTCAGGACTCAAGCCCGCAGCTGTTGAAGTTGCTCTAGTGGGGGAAACAAAAAGAGGGATCACTAAGGGCCTTTTTATCCTTGAAACAAACTTCCTCAAAGCAAAATCAGGAACCATTGGGAGCTGTTAACCAGTGTTTGAACCACAGACTCTTCAACATAGAGGCCCACCTTCCTCTATGAATTCTGCAAGCTTCCAAAATCACAAACCACCTATCTATCTATGCCAGATTCCCCAGTTTCCCACTACCTTTCAGCAACTGTTTTCAGGAACTATTGACATGTCCTTCGAATCTCACCACCCAGGTCCTTCCTTGAACCTCACCTCAACATACGACCCAGCTCCAACCAGTGGCATCCAACCCAGGGAGCACCTGCTCAATGAGTGTTAAAGTGGCTGGGATTGGCACACTTCGTATGGCCCACTTCCTCTCGCTGTATTTGTGTGACCTCTTCATCTACTAGTAAAGAAGGGAAATGTAATGATGACCCTGTACTAGAATCATGGTTTTAAATGTGTGGCCATCATACAATTTGCTGACAGCTTACATTTCTCAATATTCCTTTCCCAACTAACAGGCATTGTAGTTAATGCCCTATCCATAACCATTATTGCCATGCAGTGCAACATGTCTGAATCATGTCATCTTACAGACTTGGGCAACACAGAAAACAATCCTCTAATTGCTCCATTTATCAACTTCCATAAATCTATACACCTACCCTTATTGATTTCAAAAAATTGCACCCTTTCCCACACTACAACCAGATTTGCTGGACAGTCCCAAGGCTGCTAACCTCTTCTGTGACCTCTGTCGAGACTATTTCTATCAGGAAGCATAAGGACCTCATGCCTATGACTCACAGCGTGGAGGAGGACTGGCAATGAGTCATCATCTGACCTTGGGCTGTCCTTGATCCAGGGGCCTTCCCAGCTCCTGGATCCTTTCTCTTAGCCATCTCTGGGTAGCACAGTAGCTCAGTGGTTAGCACCAGGGACCTGGGTTTGATTCCACCATTGGGCAACTGTCTGTGTGGAATTTTCACTTTCTTCCCATGTCAGTGCGGGTTTTTTCTGTGTGCTCCAGTTTCCTCCCACAGTCCAAAGCTGTGCAGATTAGGTGGATAGGCCATGCTAAATTGTGCACACTGTCCACAGATGTATAGGTTAAGTGGATTCTCCATGGGACATGCAGAGTTGCAGGGATGGACCGGGTCTGGGTGGGATGTTCTTCAGAGAGTCAGTGTGGACTTGATGGGCCAAATGGCCTGCGTCCACATTGTAAGGATTCAATGATCTCTGGGGAGTCAGAATGAGTCAAAGGTTTGATTTTTGAATATCTCCTTAAAGATTTATTCATCAGGGGAATGGATCAACTTCATTCAAATGTTCTTTCTTCCCTGACAAAGATCCTGAATGTTTCAAACCTAGCTCACTGAATTTTAAATTCTTCCACACAAAATACTCATGACTCCACAAATGCATTCTGGTGCAGCTGGCACACTGCCATGAAATTAAAGGAGTGTCTTAAAATGGGATGCCATATTCGACTTGCAGTTCATGGTCAGCCCCATCTATTCCCTGCACGCATTAACTCATGTCTTTCAAATGTTGGGAGACAGTGATCCATGCATTTTCCAGTTGGACACCCATTAACCCTCAAGCAACGTAAAACATCAGTCTTGAGAGAATCTTCCTGTGAGATTTATGTGCATGGTGAATTCTTCACAATACCTGGATGAAGGCATGGATGACAGGAAATTGGAAAGCAAACAACCTGGGCCAATTTCACACAAATCCTCAAGTCTGATTCAGGCCTATCTTTGTCAAAGCCCTGAGAACTGGTTGCTCCAAGATGGAATGAGTAGGATTCAGAATAGGAAGAAATATCGTAAAATGAGGGATGTCCCAATTCTTGAAAATTCAGAATGAGAACAACAAACCAAAGTTATACAATAGGCAATCCTCAGATCCCTGACCTGACCTGACCATTGTTTTCAATCGATGCTGTGCCCCAAATTCGGAATTTGTCCAGTTTCTTGCTGATTATTTGAGAGGTGGAAATGTCATTAGCTCAGCAGCCACGGAAGATAACCCTTTAATCATCTATTTCTGGCTCAGTTACTTAAGGCTTTTTGGCTTCTACAGAATCTCTCCATGCAATCATACTAATTCCTGAAGTTACTTTTCTCCCTCTCGATCTGCTATTCTCTCGCCCTCTCTCTCTTGCTTTCTTCTCCCTCTCTCTTTCTCAACCTGTCACACCCCAATTCCCTCTCTCCTTTCTTTCTTCTCACTTGTCCTGTTAAATAATCTGCCCCATAAGTTGAAAGTAATGACATTTTCAGATTCAAAAGGCTGAAGCTTCACTGAGTCTATGTTTTACTCTTCTCCACATGATGGACAGATACATTTTTGCTCAGAACATGACTGCAGTGCAACAGTGAATGTCACACCCTGGGATGTATAACAAGTAGTTCTTATATCTTTATGAATAATATAACAATAACATTGCTCTTCCTTTTAAACAAATAATGTCTCTCTACATCAAGATAACTGTTCCAGTAACTAACTTTATTTTCCAATAAATTTAACTGAAGAAAATTAACAATCAACTTTTATAATTAAACTCAAATAAAAGTTCTCAGGAAGAGTCATATCAGACTTGAAATGTTACTGTTTCTGTCTCCACAGATGCTGCCACTCCTGAGTTTCTCCCACATTCCCTTTGCTTATAATTAAACTGATCACTTTCAAAGTCCGTTAGAGCTTATTTTCCTTTTTGTTCTAAATGTTATTCATTATATTACTCAAGTAGTGATAAGATGTTATATTTCCACCTTGTAGGTTTGGTATTCATCACTCTCAGTGCTCAGTTGGCATGCTGCACATGTTGGCATGTTGGCTGTTGGGGACGTAGGAGTCCTGCTTGACGTTTGTAATGCGTTATCATTTGCTCATAATGTTATTGATGTTGTACCACTTGTTTGTGACTTTGTCTTACTGGTTAGTGGTGCAAATCAGAGTGACAGTGGGATAAGGTTTGGATCTTCCTTTGTTGCTGGACATTTTATTTAGGTTCTCTTGACCATCTGGGCATGCATTTCTATAAACTCATGTCTCCTTGCATAACATGGTGATGATGTTGAATAGATACTGTTCAGTGAATTCCTTGAAATCTGTAGAGGTGTGTTGGCTCCAATTCATGAATCCCTTGCTCAGCAAACAGCTGATGCTGCTAAGATGATTGTTATAACACTCAAATCATTTGGATAAAAAGTAACTTTCTGTAGTTCACAACTATGCGATACTTTTCTTAATAATATGTAAATATCTGGCTGGTACTTCATTAGATATTCTCTCCTCTTTCTACCACCTATTTTTGTACTTCGAGCAAACATTTACATTTAGATACCATTTTATCAATGTCATTGTAGATACCTATCCAGTACATAGCTGATTTGGCTCTGAGTTTATAATTCATTCCCATGTGGTCTTCATATCTTTTCTGAAACAGTTCTTCCTATGTTGTTTTGGGTATGATTATTCTAGATCTGATCTCAATTTTTTTCCTTTGGTTTATGTTGATGGTGGTGGTCATTTTTATCTACATAACAGATCTAGAAATCATCAGCTATGCTGACTTAACAAGGTGTAGAGCTGGATGAACACAGCAGGCCAAGCAGCATCAGAGGAGCAGGAAGGCTGACGTTTCGGGCCTAGACCCTTCTTAGGCCCGAAACGTCAGCTCTCCTGCTCCCCTAATGCTGCTTGGCCTGTTGTGTTCATCCAGCTCTACACCTTGTTATCTCAGATTCTCCAGCATCAGCAGTTCCTACTACCTCTGAAGCTATGCTGACTGTTCCCTTACACCCTATGTATGTCTCATCTGCTTTTTGCTGCAACATATCCTGGCTCACTTCAGGCCAAAAGATAAGACACAGGAATTTGGGGTGTGTTGAATGTTGTTAACAACAAAGATTCTACATGTAGCTTCATCAAGCCTACTGAAAATATTTGCACCTCCCAGTGCTGGTATGATCTCTTCTGCTCTGGTATTTTCCCACATGACTACTTCTCATACCTTAACATATTTGCCACCTCTACGAGTATGTGGGACAGGGTAAGGATTGTTTTAAAGTAGCTCACTGCCACCAATCCTCCTTTGTCATTGTCTGCTCTTGGGTCTTTTTTTAATTCACTCATGGGACTTGAGCACCACTGGCTGGCCAGCATTTTTCTTGCCTATCTCTAGTTGCCCTTGTGAAGGTGGTGATGAGCTGCCTTCTTGAAGTGCTACAATCTATGTGCTGTGTTACCCATAACATAGTAATTATTGGTAGAGAATATACCACTGTGGAATATTTACATAAGAGTCATTGTTCTTCAATAACAAGAAGATTTTTTGCATGCTAGGAATAAATACAACTACTTTTAGCCAGGCATGATTACCTTGAATACTAGGGAGCTGGCGCAGCTGCATGAGTAGAACTCATTGTCTCCACCCATGCACTGTGTCTCACATCGAATGAATCAATGGAACTAAAATAACATGAACATGAATACCTTCAGAAATATTACCTTGTATGACATCTGCTAGTGTTGGAATAGAGACATGAATCCTATTTATTGCTTGATTATGATTTTTGCAAAGCAGGTAAAATCTTAACTGTTCATTTGGCCTCACCCTGACCACTTTGAGTGAATTCTGATCTGTAGGCTTTGTGACTTTTCTTCCATTTCTTACAACTCTCTTTAACCTTTCCTTTTAGGTCTATTGGTCTATAAGGTCTATGGGGTGGGGGGTTGAATCATTGGTTTCTTTGATGGATACTCAAAATCTTCAAAACATCCAACCATCTCATCAAAAGACTCTGGATGCATTTATGCTGGATCTTCTTTGCTTTGTTTTGAAGAGTACTTTTAAATGGGTAGACTACGTTTGACCATCTCTACTGCCTCTGTCCCTCATGGTTTACTGAGATAAGCTGCAGTTCTTCACAACTGCTGAACTCCAGGATAGCTGTACCTTCTGCTTCAATAACCTGGAGCATACAGTTAACATTTATTTTCTTTGTGGGCCTTTGATTTGGCTGTTCCCAGCTGGGATCGCCGACTTAAAAGAGATGAGGAACAATCTTTTTCTCTTGGAAGCTTTGGAATTCCCTTCTTCCAAGGACAGAGGATGCTGAATCTTTAAATATTTTTAGGGCAGAGGGAGATAGATTCTTGATCACCATGGGGATGAAAGATTATCAGGGATATGCAGGGATGTAGGGTTGAGGTTAAAGTCAGGTCAGCCATGGTTTTATTGAAGGTGGAGTAGGCTTGTAGGGCTGAGTAGTCTACACTTGTCTCTTGTTCAATGTTTATAGGTCAAGTCTCAGTTGCCCATAATGCTAGCATCATGGTACTTGGTTTCGGAGCATCTTTCTTTGGGTAATCATTTTCTTTCAACTTTTTTGGCAAAAATCTGCCGGTATAGTCTGAGCGGAATGATGTTGCTCTGTGCTGCTATGTCAAGCCTCGGTTTGAAATCTATGGTTATGGGCTTATTTCTCATCTTCTTTCTAATCCAATAATAATCAATTAATGTGCAAATTCCTTTTCTCTGGGAGCCATTAAAATCGGCTACTTCATGCAGATATGTGGTTCCTGTGCCTTTCTTCATCTTCATTGATGTATAGATGGTTTTGTTACTTTTCCGTCTTATTCAGTCTTTCTCTCTATCTCTGATACCTTGTTTACCATGTTCCTTCGCTCTTCCCATCTTTTCCCAGAGATTAGGATTTCCGTAAGCTCTACAGTTTGATCCACATGCAGGATATTTCTTTCTGCCCATGAACTCGTGGCTGTGCACTGCTCTTGCACAGCTTCTCTTTGGTATGCATTCTTACATTCTTTTGTTGCTGTCCCACTACTTGAATCCTGCTGCCTTTCTCTAATATAACTGCTGGCTAGATATTTGAATAGTCTGTGTTCTCATTTGCCCGCCTGAGGCTTCATGTGTTCTGGCAGTTCCTGAATCCTGCAAAGATATAGGCTTGCCTTTTCCAACCAAATCCTATTGTACATCAGGGTTTGCAGCTTCTCCAGTGATCTAGCAGCCCGAAGTCTACCTGTTTCCTTGAATTTACACCTTCTGACAGCACTTTGGACTCTGGCTAAAATAAAAACTGTCCACAGTCTCAAGCTTTGAAACTTATACCTGTGACTTGACTTTAGCTGGAGATAAGTGATAAATTTTCAAAAAAAAAAGCCTGGGTTTTTTATTGTCATTCTCACTCAGCTCTCATCTGTTAAACAAATTTAACTTGTAAGTTGGCAATTTTATACTGTGGTTCCATTCTCATTGGATCTAAATTAATCACAGTGACCATTTGTTAATGCCATGATACCTCAGGAATGAACTCTAGATTACCTAATTGATCAAAACTATAAAACTGAAGTGATTGTCAATCACCTTTGCTTCTGACTAGTAATACAACTGATGACATCTTCATTTGAGGTTGTCTGTGTCATATTTATTAAACACTTGGAGTTCTTTGAAGAAGAAACATAAACTGTTGACAAATGGTATCTTAGGATTCCCATAGGCATTTGATAGCATGCCACATCAAAAGTAATTGCAGAAAATGATGTAGGGAATATATATTGGCACAGAAGATTGCTTAGCTAACAGGAAACAAAGAGTATGCATAAATGGACAATTTTCTGGTTGGCAAGATGTTGCAAATGTTGTGTCACAGGGATCAGTGCCAGGGCCTCAACTTTTTACAATGTATTTAAGTACTTGGATGAAGGGACTGGAGCTATGGCTGCTAAATTTGCTGACAACACATGGATATGTAGGAAAGTAAATTCTAAAGAAGGCATAGGAAGCTACAATGTGTTATGGATAGGTTAAGTGATTGATCAAAGATCTGTTAAATGGAATATAATGTAAGAAAAGGCAAAATAGTCCATTTTTGCAAGAAGGATAAAAAATAAGCATGCTATCTAAATGGTGAGATATTATATTTTTCTGAGTTTCAAAGGGATCTGGGTGTTCAAAAGCATGAATCACAAAGGCTTAGCATACAGATGCTGCAGCAATTAGAAGTGCTAATCAAATGTTATTGTTTATCGCAGTTGTAGGGAGGCTCAGCTTCAGTTGTACAGGGCTTTAGTGCATCCACATTTGTAGCACAGTATACAGTATTGATCCCCTTATTTAAGGGAGGATGTAAAAGGGTTAAAAGAAGTTCAGAAAAGTTTTACTAGGCTAATATCTGGAATGAATGGTTTCTAATGAGGAAAGGTTGGACAGGCTAGGAGTAGTCAGATCAGCTATGACCTTACTGAATGGCAAAGCAGGCTCGAGGGGTCTACTCCTGCTTCTAGTTTGTACATATGTTGATAAATTCAACTTTCTTATGAGGCATGTTACCAAATACCATTCTGGAAGTTCAAATATCCACACATTATTCTCACGCACCAATTTTTGACTACACCCTGAAAGAATTAGAATATGTTGGGAAACACCATTCATGAATTCATGCTGAGCTAGAATTATAATCTTTGCTTCTGTTAAACACACTTCAATTATTTATTTTATAATAGCCTTCAGTGTACTGCAACTATGGATCTCAGACTCACAGAATTATCATGGTACGGAAGCAGGCTATTTGATCCTTGTGCCTGCAACAGCTTTTCAAATGAGCATCATTTCCATGTGCCAATTTCCTGCTTTTTCCTGTACTCTTGCACATTATTTTCATCCAAGTAATCATCCATTTAGCTCTTGAATGCCTCTCTTGAAACTGCCTCCACCACATTTCTGGGTAATGCATTCCAAACTCTACTGCTAGCTGTATATCAAGATGTCAAGCTGTATATCAGGATCTCGCACCTCATGTTAAAAATAATCTGGAACATTACAAAGTTATACAAGTTAACATTGTTCTTGACCTGACCTGCAGCCCTTTGCTTCTTCTAATGCTCCCCTTAACCTTTACTACCACTCACATTTCCTTAAGAGCTGGGTGCATTCCATGAGATTTTTATTGCCTTATAAACACATTAAAAATAGGAGCAGAGTAGTCCATCTCACCCTTTCAGCCTGTTCCACTAGCCAACAAGATCATGACCCAAAGCCTCCAGCCTCTGGATCATTAGAGACCAGACACATGATGCAAGAAGCAGATGTCCTGATGTGCTGACCTCCATGGGAACTGTCCAGGAGGTTTAGACTTCTAATGGGCACTTATATTAACTTGTAATTCGCTGCTCCTTGCTATACTCCACAAAAGTCTTCAAACACCGAGTTAGAGTTAGACTTTGAATGGTTCCGACGTATGGATCTGGACAGTTACCCAGGAAATGTCAGTCGGAAAATTCTTCTTAACTCCTGGATATCTATTCAACTGACTTTCCAATCACTCACACAGACCACCACCCATCCCCCCTATCCCAACTCTCCCTTTGATCCCTGCGACAACACCTCCTGACCACTAAAGACCCCCTCCCTCACTGAATATCCTCCAACCCAATCCTAACTGACTACCCCTGCTAACCTGACTGGACGCCCCTTCTCAACCAACCATCCACTTACCCGCCCCATCCATCTGCCACCAAAGCCCCAACCACCTACTTACCTCACCCATCTTACCCACTTACCTCACACCCTACTCACTTACCCATTTGCCTCACCTAACTACACATTTACTCACCTACATATTCACCCATCTATCCATTTACTCACTAACACACTAAATAGCTTTGGGACCTTTCAATGCTTACCAGAATATGGCAACTAACGGTGTAAAAAGGGTTATGTTTCCTGTGCAGATTCTCTTCACTGTTCTCTTCTCATATTCATTCTTCAGGATCTTGTATCAATGATTTGGACAGGAAAATCAGGTTCAAGTAACTGGGTAGTTTTTATAATATCAATGTGGGATCTAGTGGTTCCAATTCTGCTAGTAAGATTTGGACCTATTTGTTATGGACTTAACTCTTCTACTTGCCTTTCTGCCTTTGTCCTTGACTCCCCTGTTGACCAAAATTCTGTATAACACAGCCTTGATTATATTCGATGACACATCCTCTGCTGTTCTCCGGGGAAAGAATTCCAAACACAAATGACTCTCTCTGTCTTTAATGGAAGACCCCTTGTTTTGAAACTGTTCCCACTAGTACTGGATTCTCCTATTAGGGAAAACATCCTCTCAACATCCATCATGTCAAGATCCCTCAGAATCTTAAAAGTTTCAATAAAATCACCTCTCATTCTTTTAAACTCATAAAGTCATAGGGTCACTCAGCTCAGAAACAGACCCTTCGGTCCAAATCATCCATGCCAACCAAATTTCCCAAACTAAACTAGTGCCATTTGCTGCATTTGGCAAATGTACCTGCCCAAATGCTTGTTAAATATTGTACCTGTACCAGCATCTACCACTTCCTCTGACAGCTGAGTTCATATGAACCACCCTCTGTGTGAAAAAGTTGGCCCTTGGGTTCCGTTTGAATCTTTCTCCTCTCGTCTTAAAATTATGTCCTCTAGTTTTGAACTTCCTAACCCTAGGCAAAAGAGCTTTGCTATTCACCTTATCTATGTCCCTCATGATTATATAAACCTCTATAAGATCATCACTCAACCTTCTATGCTCCAGTGAAAATAATCCCAGTTTATCCAGCCTCTCCTTACAACTCAAACCCTCCAGTCCCAGTAACATCCTTGTAGCCCAGCTTGCTCAACCTTGCCTCAGAAAACAACCCTTTCATCCCAGGAATCAACCTAGTGAATCTTCTCTGAACTTTATCCAATGCAAGTGTATCCTTCCCTAGGTTAGGCGACCCAAACTGCACAAATTATATGAACATACCATGTTAAAGGCCAGCATGTTGTTAATGTAATATGTTTTTCTAGTCTCAGAAGCAAGTTTTGAGTTTATGTGAATTTTCCATTAAGAAATAGCAAATTACATTGGAGGTGGTGTGAGATTTGTGACGCTGCCATTACTATATCATTATAGTTCACATTAGACTGCTTGGGCTGAATTTTCAGACAAGCTATTTGTGTGTGAATTGTGTTCCCAATGGATGTCAAGGGGCAATATTTAGATTCTCTCTTGTTGGAAACAGAGGTCCACAGCACAGAAAAAGGCCGTTCAGCCCATTGAGTCCGTACCAGTTAAAAACAAGCTCCTGATTGTACTAAGCCCATTTTCCAGCACTGGGCCTATAGCCCCATTTGCCTTGGCATCATAAGTGCAAATCTAAATACTTCTAAAATATTATGAAGACTTCTGCCTCTACAAGCAGTGAGTTCCTCTGGTGAAAAAATGTTCCACACATTCCTTATAAACCTCCTGCCTGTTATCTTAAATCTATGACTCCCTAGTCATTGATCCCTGAACTGAGGGGAAAAGCTCTTTCCTATATACTCTATCCATGGCCTTCATAATTTTATACATCTCAATCATGCCAGTCTTCTCTTCACCAAAAAAAAACAAGCACAGTCTGAAGATCTCATGTTCTAAAGAAGGGTCATTTGGACCCAAAACATCAACTCTGCTTTGTCTTCACAGTTGCTGTCAGACCTGCCGAGTTTCTCCATCAATCCCCTTTTTTGTTTCAGATTTCCAGCATCCACTCTGCTTCATTTTTTTCCAAGTCTATCCAATCTTTCTTCATAAATAAAACTCTCCAGCCCGGGCAACATCCTGATAACTCTCCTCTGCACTCTTTCTCAGTGTCTGTATCGCAAGATTGCAGAACTGCACACAATACATAAGCTGTGGCCCAACCAACGTTTTAGACAGTTCCAGCATACTGTTCACACTCTTAAATTCTACGCCTTGGATAACAAATGTAAAATTCCCTATCTCTTCTTAACCATTTTATCTACCTGTCCCACTACCTTAAGGGATATAGCAAATTGCTTAGCCCAAGCTTGGATGTTGACCAGGTTCAAGTGCTTTGGACATGGACTGGTTCCGTGTCTGAGGAGACCTAAATGGTGCTGAACATTATACAATCATGGGCAATCATCCTTCCTTCTGACCTTATGTTGGAGGGAAGGTTATTGATGAAGCAGCTGAAGATGGTTGAGTCTCAGAAACTACTCTGAGGAGCTCCTGCAGAGACGTCCGACCTCCAACAACCACAACCATATTCCAAACAGTGGACAATTTATCCTGATTCCCACTGACTTTAGTTTTGAGAGGACTCCTTGATGCCCTACTCAGTCAAATACAGACTTGATGTAAAGAGCAGTTATTCTCACCTCAACTCTGGAATTCAGCTCTTGTCCACATTTAAAGTCAAGCTGTAATGGGGTCAGAAGGTGAGTGGCCCTGGCAGAACCCAACTGGGCATCAGTGAGTAGGTTATTGCTGAGCAGGTGCTGCTTCGTAACTGTATCATGATCCCTTCCACGACTTTACTGATGATTGAGAGTAGACTGATAGGGCTAGGTTGGGTTTGTCCTGCTCCTGTGTGCAAGACATATCTGGGCAACTTTCCACACTGTCACGTAGTCGTGTTTTAACTGTGATAGAACAGCTTGGCTAGGGGTGCAATGAGTCTTTGGCCAAACCTTTGGCTGCCCAACTTATTTTCTCCATAGTTGACCTGGTGTCTAGTTGTCTGATAATAACATCACTGTGTAGAACATTTTACTAAGTTAACGGTGGTATATAAATGACATTTCAGCTCAGAACATACATTTTCACTTTTATGTGATTGACAGAGGGAGGTTATTCTTAATTCACTTCATTTACTGGGGAAGATAACAAGCTTGATTTTTTGCAGTTGAAACTGTTTGCAATCGAACATTTGTTTGACCTTTTCCTTCCCACATTCCACTCTGCAAATACCAAACTATCCCTTCACTTATATAGAGACTGTTGCAGATTGTTAGTACGAACGGCAGACACATAGCTTCCCTTTGAAGGGAGAGTGACCCACATGGCAATGAGGAAAATAGCTTTGATTTATCACAGCTCCTTAGCCTTGATAATAATGTACAGGACTGGTGTAAAGAAACAGGAATTGAGCAGCATAGACAAGGAAAAATGATAAGAGAGAATAGCCTGTCAACAGAGGATTTGTTGGGCCTTATTGTTCATATTTAAATGGAGAACAATGCCGTGGTGTCGGACTCCAGAGTTCATAATCTGCTGATACTGACTGAATGTCATTTTGATCCATGAGCAGAAGGCAAGATTGGTGGATTGCCGACGATTCCAATATAGCAATTCCTAAAGGGATATCAGTAAATATGCAGCATGCACTACAGCTGTAGCAACTTCACTAAACATGGCTATACAGCAATAAAGAAAACCACATCACCTGCAAGCAGCTTCCCTTCAGAGGACTGAATCAGAAACGAACAGTGGTGTCAGCCATGGCTGAATTGGTAGCACTCTCACTGGGTTTGCATCTTAATCCAAGGCTTGAGCGCCTAAACACCAAGGCTGACAGAGATGCTGTCTTTTGGTTGCAGCTTTAAACTGAGGTCCCTTCAGATGGATATAAAAGTTTCCATGGCACTACTTCAAAGAAGACCAAGTGTGTTATCCCTCTCATTCTGGCCAATATATATCTCTCAATCAATACCATATTAAACAGATGATCTGATCATCATCACATTATTAAACACATGGATCAGGTTTTATTTATTGCTCAAATATCCAAGTTACTCTGTGATGTTGACACAACTGAAGCAGGACATTTTGACTCATTCAAAGCCCTTTCATTTGAACACTAATAAAACTGGCATAATTGCCCAACCTTTCTGTCCTTTTGGCTTTCAATCATTTTATTATTTTAACATGGTGGGTTAGCCTGCAAAACTGAGACTGGGGGAGCAGACAAGAATTTCAGGCGTTTTGGATATTTGATAAGATGCTGACAAAACAATTGTATGTGGTGGCTGGGGGTTGGGGTGTGGTTGCTGAGGAGAACAGCCTTTGGGGAAATATTATGTGGCCTTAACTAAGATAATCAGCAAAAGGGAAAAAAAAAACTTTGTCTTTTTGCATTAGCAGTGGTCCTTGGAGTGGCAGTTTCTATTGCAATCCCACTCGGCTTTTAATGAGGCGATAGCATGTTAGTGCACCGTTCTAATTAATCCCATATTTTCACACAGTGTAATTACTGTGCTATGGCTGCTTGGTTGGGAGAGAGAAGCGAATTTCATACTACTCTTTCTCCACCAACAATTTATTACACTGTTCACAGGACAGTGCTGAATCTCTTACTATAAACCTATCTGTCATCCATACATTATCAGTAAAATACACCACCTTCCATATTGTGTTACAAGCACTTTCTCAAATTGCTATTTTTAAGGGACACGATAAAGGAATTGTTGCTATAGCTTCACATTTTTTAATGTCAAGAAGTTAGAGGATGCCAACCTGCAGGCTGTATGCTATATTTTGTTTGGAGAACTCCTCAAATATATATCTTTAAAAATGCCATGAAAGAGGTGATGAGAAACCTAAAAGCAGCATTATATGTACATTTTTATGATATCTATTCCCTCCTCCAATGTGTCTTCATTAATTCATGTAACAGCAACTTATTATAGTTAGGCTGTGTCATTTGAAGGGAAATTGAAACGTGTCTGAGGGCATGCATTAGTTAAAGGTCACTTATGGTTAGGATACCTGTTATGTTGAGCCCTGCAATGCTGTTAATTACAAAAACTGTGCATGTGCCAGCTTCTAAGGTGCTGGATGCAGTTGTGGTGGCTTCTCAAATAAAGGCGATTACGGGCCAGAAACCTTGCTGCTTGCCTGCACCCAGACCAAAAAGAAACTTCCTGTTGCTAGAACATAAGCACTTCCTCTCCAAATATCTGATATCAGAGCTGGTGAATCAGCAAAAGGCCGATTCACTAAATCGTCAATATTTTTGTGTGCACTCCTCCCAGTTCGCATACACCCACCATTACGCACCCATTAAGAAAATAATCGGCCATTGTTCACTTAGGCTATTAGAGCAGTGGAAACCCAAAAAGCGTAGCTCTCACTTTTCACGCAACCTATTTCCCAGTGATTCATTAATGACAAGGGGATCTGAAGTGATGCTCTATAATAGAACGGCTGGTTACCAAATTAAAGAATTTGTGGGAGGTAGCAAATGTTCTGTAAGCGTGAGGAATATTTTTGATGAGCATCTCCTCTCCCCTCCTTCAACCTGCCCAGCAAAGAATCTTCTCTCTGTTTGACAGATACTGTAAGACCAGAACTGACAGGTCCTCAAAAAACCTTCTGAAGGAACCTAGCATTAATTAAGTCATTGCTGGACTGTAATTTCCTTGAGAAGTAAAAAATTCTAACACAAGAAAAGGTTACAGAGACCTTTTCTGTGTCAAAATTACCATGCTGCATGAATATTAATGCTCTTAATGAAGACAACCTTTGCTTCATCAAGAATGTTCTTGTGCAGGTGCCAAGCTGAAACCTTACTCTATGGATTTTTATTCCACAAAAGTCGGCACAAAGCAATTTTTCCATTAAAATCAACATTCCCCATATGATTTCACATTTTACATGGATAATGAAAAATTTGTTTTGAAATTTAACATTTAAAGAGCCTTTTCAGGTTTAAATGTGTCGGTCGCTTGGAGAAAAGTAGGCACTGGCTCTCATATCTGTTTTTGTTTTTCTTTCTCTTTCTATCCCTCTGACTGTTTGTCTCTCTCACTCTCTTTCAAACACATATACACAACCTTCCTTTCTCACAGATCAGCAACATGATTATAGCAACATTAGAATTTCGATTAATATTGCTCTCTGATTTTGTATTTAGTGTGTAAATGACTATCACCATTTCACGCAAAATGTTCATGTATAAACTGAGTACTTAAATCATGACAAAGCATCACTCTATTTACTGTCTATAACCCTCTGCTTCTTTAATAGCACCTAGTCTGTGCACTGTTTCTTCTGTATTTATACAATGTTTCTGAATGGAAGGATCTCTTAACTGTGTTTTGTTGTTACGTTGAATTTTTTTTGTAAACATTTTGGCGAAATTAGTGGGAAGTCTAAGAGACAATTAACCATTTTGCTATTGTGAATGTTTTAATATTATTTTATTGATATGGCCTTTGTTAACCAACCACAAAGATGCCACTATTTCAACAGCCATTCAGGAACACAATCACATTTTCTTTATCTGAAGACACCCATTCACAAAACTGCACCACAAGCAGCATTTAAAAGCTGGTCATCTCATCAACAGACAGTATCTTTGCAAATTTTAATGTTGTCCTTTGAATTTGGTTTAAATCGAGTATTACAGTATGTGGCTTTCCAAAACAAAGCATCTGGATTCTTCTACAATAATAATTTTGGCTTTGCATTTCTGTACTTGTTTCTCCACATGGACCCTGAACAAACAGAAATGTCTGAGTACAGACATTTGCTTCAGGTTCTTCATTCAGGCTTGAGTCACGGGAACATTGTTTCACATAGGATTACATAGGATATATTGCACAGAAACTAGCTACTCAGCCCAACCATTTTGTGATTTATTTTTTATCCTCCACCCAGGCATTCTCCCAACTCTCCTTATCTTAATCTACCACTGTAATTACCTATTCCCTTCTCACTCAAATACTTGTCTGACTACCCCTGAAATACATCAACACCATTCACTTCAGCCACTTCCTATGAGAATAAGTCCTACATTCTCACTGCTCTCTGGGTAAAGACATTTCTTTTGAAAGCCCTATTGGATTTCAAAAGAAATGGTGACTTGGCTCACGTGTGGAAAATGCTGTATGAACTGTTTTCATCAGAAAGATTTTTTTTTCTGTCTTCATAATCAGCATTTATTTTGTGTTGTATTTCACTTATGAGGATAGATTGCTGAAGTAGGGATTGTTCTTTTTGGAGAGAAGAAGGCTTAAAAGAGATCTGGTAGAAGTTTTCAAATCCATGAGGCAGGGGAGATGGGGGAGGAGGGGATAGGTGGTGTTGGATGGAGTAGATAGAGAAAAAAATGTTCCTGCTCATGAAAGTATCAAGAATGATAAGGTACAGATTTAAAATAATTGCAGAAGAAACAAATGTGATGAGAGAAAAAATGTTTGCATATGAGTTTAGACCTGGAATGCATTGCTTGTAAGTGTGTGGAGGGAAGTTCAATTGAAGCATTAAAGATGGCATTAAATGATTATTTAAATAGAAACAATATATAAAGGTACGGGGGAAAGGCAGAAAATAAGCACTGTCATGATGCTCACTTGGAGAGCCAACGCAGACACAATGGTCTGAATGGCTTCCTTCTGCACCATAATACTTATATGGTTCTTTCATTTCTCAAAGGAAGCTGGGATATATAAATAATTAGGAAAATAATTACTCATAAAAGTGTCAATTCTAGTGATAACGAACTCTGCTAAACATCCTGAGATTTGCTAACTTGCCTTCTCTTAATAGAAAAACAGAATTTGCATTTATAAAGTGTACCACTGCCTGTTTTGTAGCGAATTCAATACATTCAAAGTCTAGTCACTGCTACAATGTAAGAAAAGTGGCAACTAAATTTGTGCACAAGAAGCTCCTGCAAACAGCAATAAGGAGATAATCTGTTTTTGTGATGTTGATTGAGGGATGGATATTGGACAGGAAGCCAGAAATAACTCCTTTTCTTTTTTTCAAATTTATGCCATTGCCTTGTTTACAGCCTGGTTGGGAGATGGAACTGTAGGACCGCACGAGGTCAATCATCTACCCAAGCATGTTCCACCATCCACTGACATTGTAGCGGATCTGCTTCCTGATTTCATCCACCAAGCTTGGCTCCATTTTTTTGACTACACTTGTCAAATATAACTTAGTGCTTTCAGATTTTAGGTTATTAGTTGAGTTAGCACCTACATCTTTTGGTGGGAGTTTCATACATCCTTTGCCTGAAGAAGTGTGTGATTTCTCCTAAATTTTAATGGTTTTTTTTCTCTTGTACTAGACTTTCTCCCTCAGCAGAAAAAGTTTCCCCCATCTACCCTATCAATTACTTTGAAAATAATACAAACCTCAATCAGGTCACCCTTTAGCCTTCCAAATCCCAAATTGGAATCTAATTGTGGAAGCAGGATACATGTTTTACATTTCACTCCTGGAAAAACTAACGTGATATTTTTCTCAACTGAACGATTTTAAGAATCCTGCCTGTTTCGCACAAGAGTGAATGTAAGGAGGATTGCTGGAAATGTTGAAGGGATTGAGTTAGGCAAACGTTCTCCGCCCTGACGTAAAAAGCTCGAATGTATGTGCCAGGCCTTTCATTTTCACAAACAGTCCTGTCAACACCTTTTGCTGAGGACATTTTGTGAGTGTTCTCTCACATTACCAAGTTTGCAAGTCCTATTTGTAATATGTCTCTTCTATAGGTGAGTTAGCAGTGAAATAAGCATATCTCTTTTATGCAAAATCTGCTGCACTTAATCCTTTCTATCGTAGTTCATAAGCACAATAAACAAGATTTATAAAGTGAACTGTGGCAAAGTTAAAACAAGCACAGAGAATTCAGTTTGGAATGTTCTCTGTTCTTAAAAGAAAAACATTTCACGTTGAATATAATCAACTCTTAAAATTCATACCAGGTTAATGTATCAGTACAAACTGTACAAAATATCCTAAAGATGTTCATGTATATTTTGATAAATCCACTTTTGTTAATTTGTATTATAAGCAGCAGCTGGAGTAAAGGGAAGTCTTCATTATTCTCTAAAGCGCAAATTGGAGACTGATTTGCTGAGAACGTATCTTAGAATGTAATCACTGCAATTGGGGAATTTGTTCAGTGCCCAGTAAAGGGCCAGGAATGTATCATTGGATTTTGCAGCACAGAATGAGGTTATTCAGTCCATCAAGTCAATGCAGAATATTTCTGTGTTCAATCGTTAAAACAGATCTTTTAGTTATTCGATAGCATCAGGTAGTATGACATAGGGAGGTGACGGCCTAGTGGTATTACTATTAATCCAGAGATGCCAGGTAAGGTTCATGGGCCCTGGGGTCAAATCCAGTCATGGTAGACGGTGGAATTTGAATTCAATAAAGCTCTGGAATTAAGGATCTAATGATGATCATGAAGCCATTGTCAATTGTTAGGGGAAAAACTCATCTGTTTCACCAGTGTTCTTTAGGAAAGGAGATCTGCCATCCCTACCCAGTCTGATCTACATGTGACTTTCAACCCATAGCAATCTGGTTGACTTTTAACTGCCTTCTGGGCAATTAGGGATGGGCAATAAATGTCTTGACCGTTGACAGCCACATTCAGCTGCAGCAGGCATTTGGGAAAGCAAATTGTATGTTGACATTTGTTGTAAAAGGATTTGAGTACATGATTAAGAATGTCTTGCTGTGCAGTATTTGGCAAGATCACACCTCAAGTACTGTGTACAACTTACCTAAGAAAAGCTCTAATTGATGTAGAGAGAGTTCAGCGAAGTTTCACCAGGTAGTCCCTGGGATAGCAGGTTTGTTGTATGAATGGAGGTTAGTTTGACTAGGTCGTTATCCACTAGAGTTTAGGAGGGTGGATCTTATAAAATCTGAACAGGACTGACTGCCTACAAAAACAGAAATTGTTGGAAAATCTCAGCAGGTCTGGCAGCATCTGTAGACAGAAATCAGAGTTAACATTTCGGGTGCAGTGACCATTCCTCAGAACGTATCCTCAGACTGGATGCCTACTTTTCCTTCTATTTTCTACATTTTTATGTCTATGACTGAGAAGAAGAAGAAGTTATTCATTCAGTGGCTGGTAGATCTTTGAAATTCCCAGGGGCTGTCAGGCTGACTCATCAAGTATGTTTAAGAAAACAATAGATGGATTTCTGATGCTCTTTTACGGTTTACTTCATGTTTTTGTTATCCTGCAAGAATACATAGATCCGTATATACCAGCAAACCAATGATAGAAGGTTATTTGTTTCAACAATGTAAAAGTTTTTCAGAGTCTGTTCCAAGGAGCTGTACTGACATTAATGATAGATGATAGGCACATGGATGATAGTAAAATGTAAGGTATGCAGGGTAGTTTGATCTTAGAGTAGGTTATAGGTCGGCACAACATTGTGGGCTAAAGGGTCTGTACTGTGCTCTACTGTTCTATGTTCTATGTTATATGATGCCAAGGCATGGATGTCAGACCTGTTCTAAGCAGATAGCTTATTTTGCGTGAACGGCACCATATTGTACCAGTTTCCTGAATACGTTTCATGTAAGATGACTAAAGGGATGATATTTGCGTGTGTGTGTGTCTGTGTGTGTCTGTGTGTGTGTGTGTGTGTGTGTGTGTGTGTGTATCTGTGAGTGTGTGTTCCAAGTTTACCACATATTTTGTCTGACTGGGGTCTGCAAACTGTGACATTGTGGTTACCTCTTAGACTTCATTGAGAGGATCGTGAGCCATGGGTGGAATTTTGGAAACTACTACTTTGACATTGTTCCTTGTTTGGCACTTCTTCAAATGCTGCTGTGGAGCATTGTGTTGTACTTTCGGCTTCTCTTGGCAAGTTGACTTCCAATGTATTTTAGCCCAATGTCTTCTTGTGTAATATAACTTGCATATGTTACAAGTTACTAGAGACTGTCTTGGTTAGTGAGCAAGCCACATTTTATATGAGAGTTGGATGTTTCACTGAACCTGTTGACGGCTGCAGTTTTTGTTCCCGAGTCAAGTATTTGTCTGGCATGTTCTAATTGCATTTGAACTTGAGTCCTCTGCATAATCAGTATATTCTTCTGGTTTGTCCAGAAATGCCTTTCAGAATGATTTGATGGGTGTTGAGGCAATGGGCAGTTTTGTAAACCTTTCAGCTAAGTTATCTTTGGTGAAATCACATTCCATACTTACTCATTGACACTTGCCTGTGAATTGATTCATCTTTTTCACCTGGCTATTGGTAGTATGACATGACATCAAGTCCTGGTTATTGTGAAATTGACTCAAAATTTAAGTTGGTCATTTAAAATCAGAAATAATTTGTCAGGAAATCTGCAGTCATTGTCATAAAAACCCGAGGAGTTAACCCTTCAGTGTCCAAAGCAGGAAGACGTTTGATTGCCCAAATAAAACCAAAATACTGCATCATGGTACTCATTCGGAACTGAATCAAGAGTCGTACTGGGCTTGAAACATTAACGTTTGCTCTCTCCAGATGCTGCCGGACCTGTTCGGTATCTCCGGCATTTTTTTTCATGTAAGTTTGAATGCTGTAGTAGTTTGTCAGTTATCTCCTGATCCAGGAAATGAAATTGCTTATTTCTTTGAATAACTTAAGTTCTGACCGAAGGTTAAAGGTGTGCCAATCTTTGTTTGGATGTTTGACTTCCATCTTTAAAATGCCAGTGTAAGACTACTGATTGGCGGTGTGGTTTTTCTTTTGTTGGCTTACCAGCTTTAATTTTAGTTGTATGCTGCCGTCTCTTTAAACAAAATGCAGATTTTTCCTGCAAGTGGCATTTGCAACAAGAAGGAATGGTGACATCACATGGGCTTCACATGATGGTGGCCTTCATATCTAAGGAGCTAGAGTATAATGATGCTCTTATCTTGTAGTTATGCTCTAGTTAGACCCTACTTAAGAGTACTGTGAGCAGATCTGGGCACCACATCTTAGGATGGATGTTTTGGCCCTGAAGTAGTTCAATGCAGGTTTACAAGTACGATATGTGGACATAAGGGGTTAGGTTATGAGGAGACATTATACAAATTAGGCTGTTATTCTGTAGAATTTAGTAGCTTAAGGGGTGATCTAATTGAGGTTTTCGGGATAATAACAGGGTAGATAAAGATAAACTATTTCCACCCGTTAAAGATTCTAGAACCAGGGGTCATAATCCATCAATTAGGGCCAGGTCTTCCAGGAGAGATGTTAGAAAGCATTTCTACATGCAAAGAGTAGTGGAGGTCTGGAACTCCCTTCCTTAAATGGTGATTGATGCCCCTAATTCAATGGTTAAATTTAAATCTGAGATAGACAGATTTTTATTAAACAAATGTATCAAGAGGCATGGGCTGAAGGCAGGCATATGAAATTAGGCCTCAGACCAGGCAAGATCTTTTTGAACGATGGAGCAGGTTTGAGGGGATGCATGGCCTACTCTTGTACCCATCTTCCTACGTTCCTTTCTTTTTTGTGTCAATTTGGGAAACGAGAATTGTGGAATCAAATGTCCGCTGTGCACAAGTAAACCTTGTAATGTAGAAAAACACTTTTTAAGTGCTTTTTTAAGCTGTATTTTCTTCTACACATGCTTTGGAGCTATTCTTTCAGGACCATTTAAACTGTTTTTATTTTGAAGTCAAGTTAGCAGCAGCTTGTTTTTTTTGTGAGGAGGGTTAGAGTACTTACTGCACGTCAGCGTAGGTTTGTAGCCTTTAGGTTCTGAACTTAGATGGATTCATGTCTGTCAGACCATTAAAAAAATAATTTAGCATCCCCGCATGGCGACTAACTAGCTGTTATAACTAGATTTAGTGCCCACTTACCACCACCAGCTTCTGATGTGTGCTTTCTTTCATCTTCTAGTATGCATGTAGATCTACCGTGATGCCTTTTTGTGATATACTATACATTAGACCCCATAACATAGATAGTCAGGTTCTTCTTAACTCAGATATCTTAGGTTTATTCACAAGGTTTCAATACCACAAACTTAAACACATAGTCTGTGCTCTCTGCTTACTGATGGTACTATACATTACTCACCCAAATGGATGACTGGCTACGCTGACTCAATTACACACAGAGTGACTGCAGGTTTTATACTGGAACAGGACACATCATAACATCATGCAACTATTTTAAAGGTACAGCTTTGTTGAGTGTAGGATCTACGTCGTAATGCAACAATTTGTGGCCATGAAAATTCATCAAGGAATGTGAGATAGTGCCGGAAAATTGTGTTAAGGTGGATGACAAAGCATTGAGAGGCCAAATGGATTACTCCTGCTCCCATTTCCTACGCTCCTATATACCATTTTAAGCATCCGGTTACTGATGCACCCAGATCATGTTATTTTTTGAGATTTTAGTCAATACCAACAACTGATAGGTCACTGTAAGTTATACAAAGATGACACTCGGAAGCAAATGTTTATGCTCCAAATGAACCTCCTCCCACTCTTCTTCATCTCACCCCATCGTCATACCGTTCTATTTCTTTCTTCCTCCCGTATTTATCTAGCTTTCTCTTAATTGTATCTAGACTATTGATCCCAACCATGACCTTTGCTAACAATTTCCATATCCTACCATTCTTTGGTAAAAATAGTACACCTGAATTCCTTATTCTATTTATTAGTGATATCTTTTATTTATGACACATAGTTTGACCATTTTCACTTGGAAACTTTTTTTTATGTCTATCTGTCAAACCCCTTCATAACTTTACAGATCTTTTACAGTTCATTTCTTAACCTTCTCATTTCTAAGGAAAAGAGTTTTTGTTCACTCTTTTTTGATAGAACTGAGAAGATATGTCTATTATAATTCTTTTAATCGTATTGCAAACGTAAGTCTTTGTAAGCTCTGTCAGAAAGAAAGAAACGAAAGCAGGTAATAGAACAGAAGAATTAGCAACTGTCTAAATGCATCGAGCATCTACCTACAACCACTACAAGATTTCTGCTCTTTGCCAATACTGAGCTCTAGTACATCCTCAGTTGTAATTGCTTCCCCATTAATAGCCTTACCTTTAGCTACCTAGATCCTAAACTCTGCAATTCCACTCCAAAACCTCTTTGCCTTTCTCTCCTCCTTTATCACCTATCCTTGAATCCTTAACTGGCTTGTTCATTTTTTATAGGATAATTGCTCCTGGGTCAGTTACAACTTTTTACATATCAAAGCAAGCTGTTGTGAACATGACAGGAAAGGGGAAAACAGAAGCTTTGGAAGTAACTAGGTGTGGAGCTGGATGAACACAGTAGGCCAAGCAGCATCATAGGAGCAGGAAAGCTTGACATTTTGGGCCTAGTCTAGTAGCCTAATGTGTGGTACCTTATTAAATGCCTTCTATAAATCCAAATACATTACATCCACTGCTTCCTCTTCATCTATCCTGCTTGTTACCTTCTCAAAGAATTCCAGTAAAATTGCCAGGCATGATATCTCCCTAACAATGTCATGCTGCCTCTGTTTGATCATATAGTGTATTTCTAAACCCTCTGCTATTATATCATATATAACAGACATTAAGCTAAATGGTCTATAGTTTCCTTTTTTTGTCTGGTATCCTTTCTTAAATAAATGTGTTATATTGGCAGTTTCTCAATCTTCTTGGATTTTTCCAAAGTCTAAGGATTCTTGGAAGATTACTACCATTACATCCACTATCTCTGTGGTTTCTTTCTTTAATATCATAAGATACATCACTTCAGAGGACATTTCAGGGGGCATTAGTTTCCCTAACACTTTTTCTTTGCATTTACTTCCTCTCATCTATCTGCTCCTTGTTTATTTGGTAATTTTGGAATACTATCCACTGTGTGGACTGATGGAAAAGTATTTACTTAGCTCCTCTGCCATTTCATGCTTCTCTATTATTATTTCCCCAGCTTCATTCTCCAAGCGGCCAATATTCAATTTGACTTCTCTATTCTTTTTTACATATTCAAAGTGGCTCTTGCAGTCCATCTTGATATTGCTTGCAACTTCATTCTCAAAGCTTATTTTTTCCCTCTTTAATATGGTTTGGTCACATTTTGCTCGTTCTTTTTTATAAACTTTTCCAATCATCTGGCTTACCATTAATCTTTACTACACTGTATATTGGTTTCTTTCAGTTTGATGCTAGCTTTAGCATCCTTGCTTGACCATGGTTCAATTATCGTCTTCCTGGAATCCTCCTTCCTCACTGGAATATACTTTTGCTGAGAGTGAGCGACTATTTTCTTAAACATCTGCCATTGCTCCTCAACTGTCTTTGCCACAAAACACCTTTCCTAGTCCACTCCATCCAGCAGCATCTTCAAGAAGGAGAGGAGCAGAGATATTTATACAGGCAATTCAACATTTTAAAGTCTTGCCAGTTGATGGCACAACTGCCAATGGTGCATCAATTCACATTGGGGTGCTTAAGAGGCCAGATTGGCAGATTTGAAAAGGCATGCTGGGACTGTAATGCTGGAGGAGGTTATAGAGTCAGAGAGGGGAGGTGGAGGGAGTGAGGTCATGGATTTGAAAACAAGGATGAGACTTTTAAATTAATGATTTACTTCCCAGGTCAGTATAATGTGAACACAGGAATGACATGTCATGCAAATTAGGATATGGGACAGCAGAGTTTTGAATGAGCTCACGTTTGTGAAGTGTAGGACATGGGTGTCCCAGACAGGAGTGTATTGAAATAGTCAAGTCCAAAGGTTGCAAATGTATCAGTAAGTTTATATGCAGCAGATAAACTAAGGTGAGTAGATTTGGGTAATGTGATGGAAGCAAGTGGAAAATCTGGTCTTAATGATGGTGTGATGTATGATCAGAAGCTCATCTCGAGGTTAAAGCTATAATCGGTACAATTTAATCCTAGTGGATAAAATGTCAACTGTTATGGCATTTTTTAGCCTTTTCTTTTTAATCTAAACTTTCATTTAACCCTCTCTCCCCACCAAGCATCTTTCTCCAACCAAACTTTCTCCAAATGTAGTGTCAATAAATGTGGAGCTGGAAAAAAACTGTAGGTCAGACAGTATCTGAGGAGCAGGGAAGTCAATGTTTTGGTCTGAGGTAGGGTCACTGGACCCGAAACATTACCTCTGATTTTTCTTCACAGATGCTGCCAAACCTACTGAGCTTTTCCAGCAACTTCTGTTTTTGTTCCAATCCCTAACCTGGTTGAAAAATTAGGAGAGTTGGGCATGCTTGTCACAGAAACAGCAAGAACTGGCCGAACAAAAAGAACTGCAAATCGATGGATGTTCATATGCTGGCACCGGACAAAAACTGCGAGGAAGTCTGATTTTAATTTTATTTATTTGAGAGATGTGGGCATCACTGTCTGCGCCAGCATTTATTGTCTGCCCTGACTTACGCTTGAGATGATGGTTAGCTGCCACCTTGAATTGCTGTAGTCCACAAGCTGTCTTTAGATCCACAAAGTTCCTAGGGATGGAGTTTCAGATTTTGACCAAGGCCTTGTCCTTCTAGATGGAAGTGGTCATGGGTTTGGAAGGTGCTGTCTCAGAATCTTTGGTAAATTTCTACAGCGCATCTTGTAGATAGTACATATTGCTGCTACTGGGTGTCGAAGGTGGAGGTGGTGAATCCTGTGGATGTGGTACCCATCAAGCGGGCTGCTCTGTCCTAGATGGTGTGAAGTTTGTTGTTATTGGAGCTACAGCCATCCAGGCAAGTGGGGCGTATTCCATCACACTCCTGACTTGTGCCTTGTAGTTGGTGGATAAGCTTTGGGGAATCAGGAGGTGAGTTACTTGCTACATATTCCTAACCTCTGACCTGCTTTTGTAGTCACTGTGTTTATGTGGTGAGTCCAGTTGAGTTTCTGATCAATGTTAACCCTGCAAGATGTTGATCGTGGGCAATTTAGTGATGTTAACACCATTGAATGTCAAGGGGCAGTGGTTAGATCGTCTCTTATTGGAAATGGTCATTACCTGGCACTTGTGTGGCACAAATGTTATTTGCTACTTGTCAGCCCAAAGCCTGGATATTGTCCAGAACTTGTTGCATTTGAACATGGACTGCTTCAGTATCAGAGGAGTTACAAATGGTGCTGAACATTGTGCAAACATCGGTAAACATCCCCACTTCTAACCGTATTTTTATTCATCTATGGGATGTAGATGTCACTGGCTAGGCCAGCATTTATTGCCCATCTCTAACTGCCTGGAGCACAGTTAAGAGTCAACCACATTGCTGTGGGTCCGGAATCACGTGTAGGCCAGACAAAGTAAGGAAGACAGTTTCCCTTCCTAAAGGACATTAGTGATGGAGAGAAAGTCATTGATCAAGCAGCTGATGATGGTTGAGCCTATGACACTACCCTGAGGAACTCCTGCACAGATGTCCTGGAGCTGAGATGACTGACCTCCAACAATAACAACCGTCTTCCTATGTGTCAGGTATGACTCCAACTTTTGGAGGGTTTGCCCCCTGATACCCATTGTTTCCAATATACTAAGGTTCCTTGATGCCACACTTGATTGAATGCAGCCTTGATGTCAAGGACTGTCACTCTCACCTCGCATCTGGAATTCAGCACCTTTGTCCATGTTTGAACCAAGGCTGTAATGAGACAGGAGCTGAGTGTCCCTGGTGGAACTCAAACTGGGTGTCTCTGAGCAGGTTATTTTCTGTGCAGGTGCTGCTTGATAGCACTGTTGATGACACCTTCCATCACGTTACTGATGATCGAGAGTAGATGATGGGGCTGCAATTGGCCAGGTTGGATTTGTCTGCTTTTGACATAGCTGTGTGATTTTCCATATTGTTGGGTGGATACCAGTGTTGTAACTGTACTGGAAGAGCTTGGCTAGGAAAGGGCAAGTTCTGGAGAACAAGTCTTCAGTACTATTGCCGGAATGTTGTCATGGCCGGTAGCCTTTACAGTATCCAGTGTCTCCAACCATTTCTTTACATCATGTGGAGTGAATCAAATTGGCTGAAGACTGGCATCAGTGTTGCTGGGGACCACTGGAGGAGGCCAAGATAGATCAACCCCTTGGTAATTCTGGTTGAAGATTGCTGCAAAAGCTTCAGCCTTATCTTTTGCACTGATGTGCTGGGCTCTTCCATCATTGAGGATGGGGATATTTGTGGAGCGTCCTCCTCCAATGTGTTGTTTAGTTGTCCACCATCATTTATGACAGAATTTGGCACGACTGCAGAGCTTAGATCTGATCCATTGGTTATGGGATCATTTAGCTCTGTCTATCACTTGCTGTTTAGCATGCAAGTAGTCCAGTTTGGTCGCTTCAGTGGGTTAACACCCCACTGTCAGTTATGCCTGGTGCTGCTCATGGCATGTCCTCCTGCACTCTCCATTGAACTAGGTTTGATTCCCTGACCTGATGGTAATAGTTGGGTGGGGTATATGCTGGACCATGAGGTTACAGGTTGTGCTGGAGTACAATTCTCATGCTGTTGATAGCCCACAGTCGCTCATGAATGCCCAGTCTTCAGTTTCTAGATCTGTTCAAAGTCTGTCCCATTTAGCACAGTGATATTGCCACACAACATGATGGAGGGTGTTCTCAACGTGATGGAGGGTGTTCTCAACATGAAGGTGAGACTTTGTCTCCACAAGGATTATGTGGTGGACTGGACCGATTCATCTGCAGTTGGCAGATTGGTTAGGATGAGGTCAAGTATGTTTTCCCTGTTGTTGGTTCCCTCAACACCTGCCACAGACCCAGTCTAGCAGCTATGTCCTTTAGGACCCGACCTGCTCAGTCAGTACTATTACTGTCAAGCCACTCTTGATGGTGGACATTGGAATCCTCCACCAGAATATATTTTGTGCTGTGACATCCTCAGTGCTTCCTCCAAATGTTGTACATCATGGTGGAGTACTGATTTGTCAGCTGAGGGAAGATAGTACATGGTAATCAGCAAGAGCTTTCTTTGCCCATGTTTAACGCAAAGCCATGAGACATCATGGGATCGAGAGTCCACGTTGAGGACTCCCAGAGCGACTCCCTCCCAACTGTGTACCACTGTGCCGCCACCTCTGCTAGGTGTGTCCTGCTGGTGGTACCGGACATATCCAGTGATGGTGATGGTGTTGGTGGTGTCTGGGACATTGTCTGTAAAGTATGATTCCATGGGTATGACTAATGTCAGGCTATTGCTTGACTGGTTTGTGACACAGTGCTCCCAATTTTGGCACTGACCCCCGATGTTAGTAAGGTGCACCTTAGTAAGGAAGGTTAGCAGGGCTGTTACTGCAGTTGTCTTTTCTGATGCCTAGGTCAATGGTGGTCCAACCAGTTTCATTTCTTTGTTGAGACTTAGTAACAATTGATACAACTGAGCGCTTGCTAAGCCATTTCAGAGGGCAGTTAAGAGTTAACTACATTGCTGTGTGTATGGAGTCATATCTAGGCCGAACCAGGCGAAGATGGCACATTAGTGAACAGTTGGGTTTTTCTGACAATTGACAATTCTTTCATGGTCATCGGTAGTCTCTTAACTCCAGATATTTTTACTGAATTCAAATTCTACCATCTGCCGTGACAAGGATCAAGCGTGGGTCCCAATAACAAATAAAACCTTCAGTTCCAAAACCAGTACCAGCATCAGCACTTGGAACATCCAAATATTTTCCAGTGTGGGTAGGAAGACATTCTAGGTGCTGCAATGGATGAGAATGTATCCACTTAACATGTTGGGCATCAGAGAGATATCGAGGACAGACCAAGGGAAAATCACCAGGGAAGGTGTGATGATCCTATACTCTGTGAAACAAGTACACCACAACCACAGAGTTAGCCCTAAACTTAACAAATGCTCAGCATAAATGTTAGTTGGGTGAAAGACAATAAATCATTGCATCATCACCACCAAATTCCTTGTTGTGCATTTTACACAGCAACAGACAGAAAGATGCATTGCATCACCCAATTACAGGATTGCCTTTAAGAGAGTTCATTCTTAAGGATCCCTTGTGATATGTTTACAATGTTGTGACTCTGCCTGGCAGTTAGTCTGCTGTTTGGTCTGCAAGCTATGCTCACCAGTTGGCTGTTGTTACATCTGCTTCATAACTTGTATTGTTTTCTTGTTCTAAATAAACTAATCCACTGACAAATAAATGAATCCGTGAAGTTAATTCCTGATGACTGATGGGTAATGAGATTATGATCATTCACGCGGCTGATGGTACCCTTCATAGAAAATCAGGCAGCCTTCTGGAGTGTCAGACCATCTGGTGAGCAAGTCTTTATGTGCAGCAACATCATAGAGCAGATGATCAGTAACTATTTGAAACACATTGATTTCAAGAAGGGTTTTGGTAGCAACCATTGGCATTCGACCTCATACACTACAAAACAATACAGCATCCAGAGAGACATATTAATCTGTTTAAACCCATATACCCCACAATGCCAGATATTGCATCAAAACTAACACAGGCATCATGGACTACTTCAATCTCATCTCAAGAGCACAACAATGTGGCATTCTCTCCCATTCCTTTTCCTCTTTGTTACTGGCCACAGACTGTGGCATCTCATGGTGGCATCACCAGTCAATGGACTTGAATATCATAGGTGACATCGCCTTGATGTGAAATATCATACGCATTGCAGGACATGATTGCAAGTCTTGAGAGTAGCAGCTTCAAGGTTGCATCAAGAAAACAATATCTCCAGGATGGACTAAATGACGATAACATCCACACAAGAATCAGCATAGCAGCATTGTTCCACCAGTGGGTGCATATGGTGTCATCATCCAACACCATGAAGCTGTAATACTATTTATTCATAGTAATCTCAACTTCAATCCATGCCAGTGAGACATGGAAAGGAATAGTAATAGTGTTGTGAAAATTGGGCCTCTTTCACCAGTGGGATTTAGACTGATGTCCCTGGATAATTGGTCCAAATTTCTGCAATATTTGTCCAATAATATAAAAAGTAAGCTGCCGTATCCATTGCATTTAGCTGTACACATTACTACCACCATCATTGTTTATGTTCATTTCAAGTTGTCACAGGGACTTAGTAAAATTGTTCAAGTCCTATGCTCGAGGTTTGAGCATCAAATCCAAGGTGACACTCCGAGTTTTTACTCAGTAATGCTGCCTTTCAGGTGAGACATTAAACTGCAGTACTGCCTATCCTTTTGGGTGAATGTAAAAGATCCCACAGTGTTTTTTCTAAGAAGATGTCTTGCTGGGGCCTAGTAATGTTTGCCCTTCGATCCACACCATTAAACCAGATTATCTCGTCAAAATTTCATCGATGTTTGTGGGAGCCTGCTGTGTGCAAATGGCAGCTACATTACCTACAACACCATAATGACTATGCTTCAAAATGGACATCCTGAGTGTGGAACGCACCACATTCAAGTCTTTCTTGAGTTTACCTCCGAGGATCTCATCCAAATATATCAGATAATACAGATTAAAGAGACATTTTGGAAAAAACAGGGCATTATCTCTCATTTTCTTTCAACTTTTCTCCTTTTCCATGTTATATGAAGTCGCCACAATGCTGGTTGGTCACCTTGATATTAACTATAATTTCTTTGGACTCGGGTTTTACAGGCCGATCCCCTTCCTGTACCTAACTCTCCCAATTTTCCCAGGCTGAGGATGAGCTCTGGTACATATTGGCTCATCCGCGCCAGAAGCTGCAGGGCTGGACCATTCATTCAATTAGAGGTGTCAACTTTGCAGTAGCCATCTTGTGTCACATTTTTGAAGACAAGAATTCTTGGTGAGTTTTAACAGCCAGGGGGTCCAGCACTAAGTAGCGTCACTGCATCCAGTATCTTCAAACTGTTTGTTTGATCTACAATGATAATGACTCAAGAAAGATAATTTTATTTTGATTAAAGTTGTTGATTTCGTACACGACTCATTTCTCTCGGATGAATTGCCTACTAGATTGAGTTTAATAAATTAATCTTTCCAAGCCGCAGTTTGCAATCCTAACCTCCCACTGAACCATTTGCTAATATGTCAATTTATGCTTGGGAACAGTATAGTTTCAATTTTCACAAAGAACTAGATAGTATAAATAAAAATATGTCAATACATTAGGAATTCTGTGTTATAAAAGAAAGAACTTACGTATATTTGGAACCTTTAACAACCTCAGGGTGCCCCAGTATTTTACAGCCAATTAAGTACTTTTTTGAATTGTCAGCTCTTTTGTAGCAAAAGTGGCAGCTAATGTTTACACAGCAAGTCCCATAGCAATATGATAATGATAGAATAATCGTTCAATCGTAAGTGATTAAAGTTAAATGTTAGCCAGAGAAAACTCCACTAATCTTCTTCAAAATAGAGATGTGGGGTCTTTTAAGTTCCTCTGAAAAAACATACATCTCATTCAAAAGACGACACTTCTGGTAATGCTTCCCAGTATAAATGAGGAATGTCAGCCAGGATCCTATCCTAACTGTCTGGAGTGGACTTGAAACCACAAAACTTTAAGGGACAGAGGCGAGAATGTGCCTTGCTTGTATGTTGTAACTATCAGTATTTGGAAATAATGGCATTAATTGTCCAATCTGTGTCACAGTCCTTACTTCTGCCCCAGCCCAGACTAAAATTTGTCAACTTTCCTATGGTGCCTGAACATCTGGGCCTGAAGCCTTTCCCCAGATGTCTCATGATTTTGAACACCTCAACCAAATCTCATCTCAACCTTTACTTCTTCAAAGAAAGTAGTCCTGACTTCTCCAATCCATCTTTTCAGAAGGAACTGATGTGGTCAGGAATGAATGAGTAACGTTTAGATTCTTGGCTCTTATATTTCAGAATACTATAAAAACAACAGTTTGGCAATGCCTGATAACAAGGTGTGGAGCTGGATGAACACTGCAGGCCAAGCAGCATCATAGGAGCAGGAAAGCTTGACGTTTCGGGCCTAGACCCTTCATCAGAAATTGGCAATGCCTGTTATTTTACACCAGGCAGCAGCGGTTATAAATGCTAGTGTTGCCTGTGTAAGTTGCATAATCTATCTCTAGGTTTATAGGTTATGAATACCTTTGTGATGTTATGGGTTATATATCATAAAAGCAAGATTTTATTTTTTCACACATTGGACTTGAGTCAGATTAGACACCAAATATTAACACTCTTTCTCTGTCACAGATGTTACCAGATCTGTTTTGCTTTTCCAGCACTGTTTTTATTTCAGATTTTCAGGAAGTGCAGTACATTGCTTTTATGTTAATTTCTGAGGTTGTTTAATCACTGTGGTGGAAAATATACACAGCTTGTGTGTGTGTTTTTTTAACTTCAGTGAAGGCATGTCTGTATTTAATTGTTCAGTTACATGGTAGTTACACAACGAACTGATGTCAGAAACAGCAAGGTTCAATATTTTGGAATGTTAGCTGACCTTTACTAATTGTTTAACTGATTCTGAGATGTAAGAGAACTTTAGCTGATATCTTAAAGCCCTTTATAATGGAAAATATTATCCAATGGTTTTCATATGGTGAAAATTCAAGATTGTATTGGGATCTACTAGAGGATACCTGATATGTTTCTTCTTCAACCATATGTGTGTCAAGAACTCATAAGTTCCTAGATCTTCTCCCCTTTATTATAGTGTGTTCCAATTCATCACTGCTCAGTGCTGAAAGATACTGGGTTCATCAGAGGATCAGAAGAAGGTCATTCATCTCTTCAAGCCAGTTCCACCATTCCATCACATTATGTGACCCAAAATGTATATTGCCATCTCAGTAGTCAAGAATTGCCTGAGAAGTGCGTCAACTGTTAGAGGCACAAGTTTTCAGAAACCATGTTACATTGCTTAATAAGCCATGCAGAGAGAGTTGGCCCATCAACACATGAAGCCACTGTTGTTACACTGCTTAATGCAGCAGGTAAATTTGGGACAGGCAAATCAGGCCACTAGCACAATCTGCCAATCTCGCTTTCAAACAAAGATTTAAGCTTTTTAATGAGTAGTTAAATAAATCAATAATGGCAATAGGGAACTGAAAATGCAAAATTGAATTTTTTAAATTCATGAATTAAATTGTCCCCAAGGCACATGAACCATCGTGCAATTGGTAACCGCGTTGTCTCTCAATTAATCATGCGTAGGTTCTTGTCTTACTTCATATACTTGAACATAACCAGAGATGCCCATATCCCACAAATGAATAAAAAATAACTAATCTTGATTATGCAATAATATTGTTTTCACCTAAACTCTGCTTTAGGAGTAGCCAAAACAATAATGTTATCTTGGCTGACAGTACTGTGCGATGCTGCTCTGTTGGAAGTGTTTCTCTGAGATGGAACATTAAACTTGGCTTCTACTTGCCTTCTTATGAAAACTTAAAAGACCCATTGGCATCATGTTGAAGAAGAGCAGAGGAGTTATCCAAGGTTTTCTAACCATAACATGTAGGACTACATGCAAGCCAACAGCCTGTCATGCCTGCTCTGCCATTCAATGAGATCATGTCTTACATGATGATCCTCAATTCCACTGTCCTATCTTGTCCCAAAAGATTCTCTTAATGATTAGAAACCTGTATATCTCAGCCACGAATATACTTCATGACCCAAACTTGACAGCCTTCTGCAATAAAGGATTCTCTCAGAAAAAGAGATTATTCTCATCTCTGTCTTAAATAAGTGACCACTTACACTGAGATTATGCCCTGTGGTTCCAGGTTGTCCTACAAGGGAAAACAACCACTCAACATCTACCTTGTTAAGCTCCCTAATAATTGTACATGTTTGCATAAGGGTGCTCCTCATTCTTCTCAACTCCAATGAGTACAGGTCCAACCTATTCAACCATTCCTATATAATAAAAAAGCCTCCATACCTAGAGTCAACCTAGTTAACCTTCTCTGGGTTGCCTCCAATGCCAGTAAATATAGATATTTTCAGATAAAGGGACCAAAGCTATTTACTGTATTTCAGGTATGGTCTGATGTGTGCATTGTATAGTTTTAGCAAGACCTCCCTATTTTCATACTTCATTCCCTTTGAAATAAAGGTCAACATTCCATCTGCGCCCCCCCGCCCCTTATTACTTGATGAACTTGGAAACCTACCTTTTTGTGATTCATGCACAAGAACTCCTTATTACTGCCCTGCTGCAACGTTCTGCAGTCTTTCCCCATTTAAATAACTGCTTCCTTGGGTAGAAAATTGGAAGGCCCGCAGCCTTTGAACAATGATTATTTTCCTTATCTTTGTCTCAGAATAAGATATTGGACATTTAAAGCTGTGACCTGTCTTCCCAGCCACCAGAAAAACCCTCCAGTTTCAACCATGCCAAGGTCCTTAAGAGTTGTATATGTTTGAAAGAGATCACCTCTTAGTCCTCTAAACTCCAATGAATACAGGCTTCATGTCCTCAATACCTCCTCATTGCACAGTTCTCTCATCCGTGGCTTGATTCAAGTTGAGACGGTTGGCTTATGAGGAGAGATTGAGTAGACTGCGACTATACTCATTGGAATTTAGAACAAAGAGGGAGATCTCATAGAAATGTATAAAATTATGAAGGGAATAGATAAGACAGAAGCTGGGAGGTTGTTTCCACTGGCGGGTGAAATTAGAACTAGGGGGCATAGCCTCAAAATAAGGGGGAGCAACTATGTTGAGGAAGAGCTTCTTCATCCAATGGATTGTGAATCTGTGGAATTCCCTGCCCGATGAAGCAGTTGACTCTACCTCATTGAATGTTTTTGAGGCAAAGGTAGATAGATTTTTGAACAGTAAGGGAATTAAGAGTATGGTGAGCAGGCAGGTAAGTGGAGTTGACTCCAAAAAAAATCAGCCATGATCTTATTGAAAGGCGGAGCAGGCTCGACGAGCCAGATGGTCTACTTCTACTTCTATTTTTTATGTTCTTATGAACCAGTCTACTGAAATAAAAGCAAAATACTGGAAGTCTGATATAAAAATAGAAAATGCTAGAAAATCTTTCCTGGTCTGGCAGTGCAGACAGAAGAGAGTTAATAAGTCCAACGTGACTCTCCTGCAGAACTGGAGAACTCCAATTCTAAAGAAGTCAAATCAGACTCAAAACATTAACTCTGTTCCTCTGACAACAGATTTTGCCAAATCTGCTGAGCTTCTCCAGCATTTTCTGTTCTTATACCGGTCTACCGATCTTTGTTACACTCCCTCCAAGGCTGGTATGTACTTCCATTGGTACGGAGATCACAACTGTCCATAATATTTCAGTTGATTTGGCTATTCTGGGACTAGAGAATGGAGGTGAAGCCAGATTAATGTTTTAACTAAATAACAAAAATAAGATTCTAGCCCCCTAGGCACATATTGCATTGTTTCTTGAACCCAGGCTTTTCTAATTAGACACAAAAAAAAGCTGACTAATTGTCTTTACGATTTATCCACTATTACAAGAAAAATGGCAACATCAACAGATGGGTCAGGAACAATTCCGTAACAGACACAAATAGCTCAGAAGTGGAAATGATCTGGTATCAGCTCTGCTTAATATTTGCTTTTAAATATCCCTGCCTTCTCATAAATCTGCATGGATTGGAAATTCATTTCAATGGATGGGATACAACAAAGCCAGCAACAAGAAAAGATTAATATTTACAACAATTTTGCATCTTAAGCATGATTTTGGGTACATTAGTAATCACAACTTCCATCTTAGGGCAATAGTATGAGTTATGGGAATGGCACCATTGCAGAATAAATTCCCTCATATTGCAATGCATCGTTTTGGGTGTGGTATCAATGTTGTGTATTGATTTGGATGAAGAAGTTATTTAGTACTTTAAAGTAAATGCATTTCTTTGTAAATACACAGCTTGCGTCACCAGTGGTGGAATTATTAAAATTGAGGTGTACCAGAGGCCACAATTAGATGAGAGCAGACACCTCAGAAGATTGTGAGGCTGAATACAGGAATAGGATGGTGAGAGTCCAGGCAGGGATTTAAAAACCAGGATGCAAATTCAATTAAACTTACGGCATTACTGGACTGGCAACAATATACAGGGATGAGTGGTGAATGACAGAGTTTTAAATGACCTTATGCTTACAGATGTTAGAATGTATGAAGCCATCGAGGAGCGTTAACAAAGGCATAAATGAAGGTTTTGATAGGAATATGTGCTGAGAAAAGGGTGAAGTCAGATGATGTTACAGAGGCAATCATGGATGGAGGTAAGACACTGATTAGCAATGATCTGTTGAATGGAGGAACAGGTTTAAAGGACTGAATGGTCTGCTGCTGTTCTTGAGTGGCTGTCATGTTGCTATTCTTTTTAGCAAACAGTGACACTACGCTCTCTCTCCACACCACACTGAGCAGGTTAAACAATTACACTGCACTAATTGGCCCATGTCAGGACTGATGATAAGGTAAACAAGTAAAAACTGAGACAAATGTTGGATAATTAAATTGAAGGGGACAGTGGGGAGCTGAGGGGGAGGGGTGAAGAAAATGACAAAAAAAAATTAAAAATGCATTCATGTTGTGCTTCTGTAGTCACGTGGCATATCTAAAAGTAAAACAACTGTACTCATTATATTCTACTGCACTATGTACTGTGTAACAAATTAGACACCTCACATACATTTCTAATCCTGTTCTCCCTCCTAAAATTATTCAACATGTTTTTACATCTGAGAATATACTATGGCGTAGAAAATCTAATTAGCTGCAGGCAAAGAAAATAATTTCTTCAATTTACAGCTAAAGGGTGAACCACAAATGCATCTTTACCAGTGCTGCTTTTTTTTTCTTGTCCTGGTATTTTACTTTAAAAAAAAAGAATTCTCTGAAGCCGGGAGCATATGATGAATTCTTAAGCAGATCATACTGATAATTGTATTTCATAACTGTCAGGGTTGCAAAGATTGTCCATAGAGGTGCCTTAGCTCTGCTCAGCTATTTGTGTCATTGCTCCTCCATAAGAACTCAGCTCTCAATAAAACTGAAATCACCAGGGATATTGTTAGTCTTCAGGAAGGATTATTAAATTGAAGGAAAATTTATGGATGGCACTCTGTAACAATTAATCAGGAACTGTTGATTAATAAAGTTATTCCCTTATTCTCATGAAACGAGCATCAGTATATGAGTTGTCAGAATGCCCGTTTTTGTCATTTTCCTCTTGATTAATGTACCCGTTTGAGTCCCCAAAAACCTTACAAGTAGTACACTAAAGATCATAAATATTGAATAAGCATACAGTACAGTTAACCTTGGGTACCTTTTTGTTGGAATTTTTCACAGGAAAAACTTAGATATTCAGAAAATAAATTGCTGTGGGGATTTAAAAAAAACACAAAGTGTGGATTTTTTTTGGGGGGGGTGTGTTTCTGCAGAATGTCACCTTGCCAAACCTTGTCATTTTGAACGGGTTGCTGTGATTAATTAGTTTAGTTAGATCTGCAATTAGGTCGGAGAATGCTAGAAAGCCATGTGCACGCCCACATCAGCAGTGGGCAGCGTCAGGAACATTCTGGTGACTTAATATCCTAATAAAGAGAGCCGTCTCGTTACTTTTGAAATCACTACTAACATTATAGGTAAGTGGCTCCAAATCCAGCCAGACCTACTAATGGTATCAAGGGACTGAAGCGGGATGCACAGTGAAGAAGCATATTCCCAAAGTATGCAGCCTTGCCTGCAGTCTCAAAATCCCGCATGTGGGCGAAAGCAATCCCAAAATGTGTAGCCTGAAATTGAAGAAGTTGTTCCCCGGTCACAGAATCCTTTTTAAAAGAAGTCGTGACTTGTTTGATCAAATTGACTTTGATTGGCGTTAGGTTTGGCAGTACTTAATGTTCGTGAAGTCACCACGCATTCAGAAATCCCTCTATTGGAGTCCTAAAAGTCACCAAAATAAAAGCTCGTTATCTTAATGCAGTTTTGATGCTTTTTTTAAAAAAAATGCAAGAGAAGCCCTGAGCTTGTTGATCCAGATGATTTTATTTCTCTCTGATAACAGAATATATGGGAAAATATCGAACGCAAGCCAGAGAGAATTGTAACCCCACCCCTGGTATTACTTTGTCTTCAGCAAGGGCGAATGTACAAGTTTATGTTTTGTGTTACGGTGAAGCAACAAACAGAGAAGCACAACACATTCTCTTCCCCCTGAAACATTTAGGCCATGACTACTTTGTCTCCACCATCTGATCCTGTCAGGGCGAGAGGCACGATTACAGATGTTTTGCATTTAGGGAAGTAGGTAAGTACATAATTCCTCTGTTCAGTAAACATTCCAAATAAACCAGACAAAAATATTCACAACCCACATCCGTTACATTCAGGATCAAATGCACATTTGCCTTTGATAACGCTTATTATCCTGAGTGGTTTGTTGTCTATTGCATCTCAAATTGCAAAGGAAAAGACAAAAAAAAACCTAAAAGCTTATAAATTCGGTTCTTTTCCTGAGGTTGCAATTTTTTATTGTGGCTGCAAAAATCTGTGGAAAAACGAGGATATTATAAGGCTTGTGACAGTCTGCTCTGTTACCACATGCAAATAAATGGAAACATCTTAAGTCAGCCATATAATAGTGCAGGCTGTGACTTAATTTACAACAGAGTACTAGCAAACCGTCTGAGGAATCTTCCCTGAGGTGTCATAAGAGCAAATTTTCAAAGGAAGAAGCTGATATTTCAGCAGAGGAAGTCCCCAAACCAACTGCATAATGAAATACATAGATCATCCAGCGGAATACACATATAATGCACTTTCGGGAAATGCTTGTTGTAACGTGAGGGTACACACACATACACATTTTTGACTGTATTAATGTAGAAAGGTTGCATTGCAAAATACAAAACATAACTCGAATTAAACCAAATTGAAATGTTCCAAATGGAGTCTGTATCAGTTTGTCTCCAAATTCAAAAGTATTAAGGTGTTCCTACTTCATTGGCACATCTGTGGTCAGGTAGCAAAATTTCAAATGACTCAGCACGTAGCTGTTGTCACCATGGCCAGTGAAATAAAAACAGAAAACACTGGTAAACACTCAGCAGGTCAAACAACTTCTGTGGAGAGAGGAAAAGGTTGGTGACCTTTCTTCAGTATTGGAAGAGGTTAGAGATTTAGCAATTCATGAGCCAGTAAAGATTTATGGACAGGTGGCTGTTGGGGGAAGAGGCAATAACATTGTGACAATGCAGGTGAACAAGGGAGAGAGAAACTAAATGTTGTCAAAGCAGGCATTCCTGGAAGAGAAGGGCAAGAACTTAAACGGTAAGCAAAAAGGAGCATACCCAGTATTTTCTGTTCTTATTATCTTCTTTTCTAATCTTCTGATCATACACAAACATCTTTTAAAAATATTTTTCTTAATCAGCTTTCTTAATTCTAATGGGGGAACTTGCTGCGCACATGAAACACTTGACTTGGGTACAGAGTATGTTAGAAACAACATAAAGATCCCCTGTCTGTGCCTTGCTTTATCATTTTATTCCTAGGGACAGAGTTTGAATCCAGATAGTCGTTCTTTTGTAATGTTGATTGATGGATAAATATTGGCCAGCACATTGGGGACAACTCCCCTGCTCTTCTTCACAATGCTACGGGATCTCTAACATTCATCTGAGGGGGCAGACGATGCTTCGGTTTACTTTCATCCAAAAGGTGGTCCCTTTGACACATCCATTATGCTCAGTAGTGTTAGCCTTCAGGACATCGGTGGATCCTTTGATCTGCAGATGAACTGAGATACAGAACTTTATTACAAATGTTAATCAAAATATTAGTTACTTACAGGATAGAGTGTCATAAATATTAACTGAAGTTCAACCCATGGCTGTAGATTTGATTGTTGGAAGGTGTTACAGGAAACAAGCAAATCCATAATTTTTTGGCATTTTAAATGACTGAACTAATCAGGAGCTTTATTCTAAAAATATTTTAAATTTGATTTTTTAAGAGTTACATGTTCTACAGGAAAGTGATAGCATAGAGTAAAGTAATGGTAAAGTCACTGGCTACAATTCAGAGGCCCAGGCTAATACTTTGGCACAATCATTTGAAATCCAGTACCGTAGTTGATAGAATTTGAATTCAGTTAATGAATCTAGAATTAAAAACTGATTTTAGTTTTGTTCATTCATGGGATGTGGGAGTCACTGGCTGGTTCAGCATTTATTGACCTAGAGTGCGCTTAAGAGTCATACATACATGCTGAATCACATACAGATCAGAACTGGTAAGGATGGCAGTTTCCTTTCCTAAAGGACTTTAGTGAACCAGATCTTTTTTTCCAACAATGGTTTCATGATCATCAATACTCTTAATTACAGATTCTTTTATTGAATTCAAATTCCACCATCTGTCATGGTGGGATTCAAACCCAAATTTGAAACTATTGACAATTGTTGTGAAAACCTAGCTGGTTCACTAATGGCCTTTAAAGAAGAATATCTACCATCCTTACCTGGTCTGACCTATATTTAACCCCAGACCTACAAGAATTCTCTAGGTTCTGGAAAGGTCCCATCAGATTGTTCAAGTGAGTCAGTGGAGGTCGAAAACAAGGAACTACAAGCTGGTTATCTTAACATCTGTCATTGGAAAAGTGCTGGTGTCTTTTGTTAAAAAGAAGAGAGTGGGCATTCAGAAAATCACAATGCAATCAGCTGAATCAGCATTGTTCTGTGAAAAGGAAATCATATTTGACTAACTTACTGAAGTTTTTGAGGAAGTATCAGGAAACATGGGTGGAGGGTAGCATGTGGATGTGCTATCTATAGATTTCTAGATGGCATTTGACAAGATGCCACAACAAAGATTTCCGTGCAAAATAAGAATTCATGGTGTAGAGACAACAAAATAACATGGATAGAACTTTGGCAAGCCCAGCCTTGTTGACCTGCAGAGTTCTCCATATTAACACCTAGGGGCTTGTGCCGAAATTAGGAGATCTCTCTCACTGACTAGTCAAGTAGCAGCCTGATATATTCATACTCAAAGTCATATCTTCCAATGATACAGACACTACCATCACCATTCCTGGGTATGACTTTTCTCCCTGGCGGGCAGACCCACCAGAAGTGATGGCACAATGCTATACAATTATAGAGTCATAGAGATATACAGCATGGAAACAAACCCTTCGGCCCAACCAGCCCATGCAGTCCAGATTTCCTAAACTGAACTAGACCCATTTGCCCCATATCCCTCTATACCTCTCCTATTCATTTATCCGTCTAAATGTCTTTTAAATCATGTAATTTACTTACCTTTACCACTTCCTCTGGGAGTCCTGAGCATCGATGCTAAATCCCATGAAGTTGATGGTATCAGATAAACATGGACAAGGTTTTCTTATTACCACCGTCTCACCACCCTTCCTCACCAATCTACCAGTCACAGATTCTTCTATCTGTGACAGTATTGCTAAGAACAACCACTGCACAGTCCTTGTGGAAGTGAAGTCATAGAATCATAGAATCCCTGCAGTGTGGAAGCAGGCCATTTGGCCCATCGAGTCCACACTGAGCATCCCACCCAGACCCACACCCCTAACCTATCCCCATAACCCTGTATTTCCCATGGCTAATCCACCCAGCCTGACTGTGGGAGGAACCCAGCACACACAGTGGAAACCCACGCAGATACAGGGAGAACAAGCAAACTCCACACAGACATTTGGACAGATACATGAATAGGAATGGTATGGAGGGATATGGCCTGAGGGTGGAATGAAACCTGGGTCCCTCGTGCAGTGAGGCAGCAGTACTTACCACTGAGCCACTGTGCCACACCCAATTCAAGTCCTGACTTGAATTGAGGATATCTTCCAACGAGTTGTGCAGCACCATCACCATGCCAAATTAAATAGGTTTCAAACATCCAGCAACTCAAAATTCAGTATCCATGAGGTACTGTGGACTATTAGGAGCAGTGGAATTGTATGCAGCTACAATCTGTAACTTCATGACCAGGCACATCCAACTCTACCATTAAGAAGTGAGGGGACCAACCCTATTTCAATGAAGAGAGCAGGTGGGAATGCTGGTAGCAGTACCAGGTGAAGCTTGTCAACCTGTTGAAGCTACAACACAAAAAAAGGCATGTTAGACAATGGAAGGAACATGTGATAGACAGAACTAAGAGATTCCATAACCAAAGAATCAGGTCTAAACTCTGTGGTCCTGGCATATCCAATCTGCATGGTGGTAAACAACTAACAGGAAGAGAAGGCTCCACAAATATTTCATCTTCGATGATGTGGAAGCTGGGCAAGTCAGTGCAAAAGACAAGGATGAAGCATTTGTTTCAGATGTCGAATGGTTGATCTATCTCGGCCTCTTCCTGATGCCCCTAGTTTCAGAGATGCCAGTCTTCAGCTAATTCACTTGACTCTATGTGATATCAAGAAACAGCTGAAGGCACTGTTGCGACAAAGTCACTGGGCTGTGACAACTTTGCAGTAATTGTGCTGAAGACTTGTGCTCCAGAATTAGCCAGGCAACAACCAAGCTTCTTCAGCATAACAGCAAGACTGACATGTGAAGGGTATTGGTTCCCTTATCTAAGGAAAGATTTAACGGCATTGGAGGCAGTTGAGAGAAGATTCACTAGGTTGATCCCGGATATGGAGGGATTGCTTTATGAGGACAGGTTCAGTAGGTTGGACATGTACTCATTGGAGTTTAAAATAATGAGAGGCAACTTTATTGCGACATAAAAGATTCTTAGGGAGTTTAACACGATAGATGCGGAAAGATGATTTCCCCTTGTGGGAGAGTGGAGGACCAGAGGACATGATTCCAGAATAAGGAGTCACCCATGTAAAACAGAGATGAGGAGAAATCTCTTCTCTCATTGGGCAGTGAATCTGTGGAATTCTTTACTGCTGAGGGCTGTTGAGGCTGGGTTGTTAAGTGCATTCAAGGCTGAGATAGATTTTTAATCAGTAAGGGAATCAAAGATTATGGGGAAAAGGTGTGAAAGTGCAGTTGACGATTTTCAGATCAGCTGTAATCTCATTGACTGGCAGAGCAGACTCAATGTGCAGATGTCCTGTCTCTGCTTCCTAAGTCTTATGGTTTAAAGCAGAAAATTTCTAGATATGTGCTATCCACAAAAGAAAGGACAAATTTAACCAAGCCATAAGACTATAAGACCATAAGACATAGGAGTGGAAGTAAGGCCATTCGGCCCATTGAGTCCACGCCGCCATTTAATCATGGCTGATGGGCATTTCAACTCCACTTACCCGCACTCTCCCCGTAGCCCTTGATTCCTTGCGAGATCAAGAATTTATCAATCTCTGCCTTGAAGACATTTAACGTCCCAGCCTCCACTGCGGTCCGTGGCAATGAATTCCACAGGCCCACCACTCTCTGGCTGAAGAAATGTCTCCTTATTTCCGTTCGAAATTGACCCCCTCTAATTCTAAGGCTGTGCCAATTAGAGCCCCATCAGACTATACTTGATTATCAGTAAAGTGATTGAAGGGTTGTCAGTATAGTGATCAAACAGCATTTGTTCCACAATAACCTGCTAATTAATACTCAGTTTGGATTTCGCCAGGGCCACTCAGTTCCTGACCTCATTAAAGCCTTGGTTTAAACATGGATGTAAAAGCTGAAATCCAGAGGTGAGGTGAGAGTGACTATTCTACAATCAAGGCAATATTTGACCAAGTATGACATCTAAGATCCCTAGCAAAAATGGAGTCAATAGGAATTGGTGGAAGGAAGGAATGTCTGTACTAGCTGGTGTTGTACTTTGTACAAATAAAGATAGTTGTGGCTTCTGGAGGTCAATCATCCCAGTCCTAGAACACCATGCTGAGATTTCCTCAGGATAATGTCTTGGGGTCAGCCACCTTTAGCTATTACATCAATGACCTTCCCTTCTTTCGTAAAGTCAGAGTGGGAATGTTTGTTAATGCACAATGTTCAGTTCCATTCAGCCTTCAGGCACCATTTTTGTCTCCTCAGATATTGAAACAGTCCCTAGCCAAATTCAGCAAAGTCTGGACAATGTCCATGTTTGGGCGGATGGGTAGCAGGTAACATTCATGCAGCACAAATGCCAGACAACGTCCATCTCCAACAAGAGATTCTGTTAACTACATTTAATGTGTGATAGAGACTTGTGGAATCAATCTTTCATATCCACTCCTGATGCAAACTGTATTGAATCAAGCTAAATGTACTTCAAATTGTCTTTCATGTGTTCCATATGTCTAGTTATTTGCTACCAATTTCATCATTTTATGTTTCTTCACCTGTGTATACTTTTACTTGCCAATAAATTCTGGCCCCAATCTTAACTTTACGCATTTTTCTGATCTTATAATACTCGCCACTTTGTGAAATAGACAGGAAACTCTATTGGCATTGAATGTGGCCTCCAATTTGATGTTGAAGAAGTTAATTTTAGTCTCATCACAAGCTTTTCCTTCCTCTACACAGGTTCACTGGAATCTGCTTGTGGAAGGAGAAAGAATTTGTATTTTGGTACCACCCTTCACAACCTCAGGATAGACATGCCTGGAAACCAGTGGTGGGATTTTAGGAGCAGGAGCTCAAACAATGTAATCTTCAGGTACAGTATATATCCAATCAGAGATGTGAATCTAACCTTTTGCTGCTATTGCATCATATGTATGTGGAGGCAGCAGATCTCTGTAGGGAAAGTCATTCTGTTCATGGAAACTGCGCTTTTGTGAAGACAAAAGTTTTTGGAGGAAGGCCAAGCCAAGACAATAACCTAGTGGAGATAAAAACAGAAAATGCTGAAAACACTCAGCAGGTCATGAGCATCTTTGCTGTGCAAGAGAAACAGAGTTAACGTTACAGGTCAATGACCTTTCATCAGAATTGTTTTGTAATCCAGTAAAGATACTGCCCTGTGCTTCCTTGGAGTCCAAGCATGTTATTGTGGTAGCATAACAGAACAAAAAGAACTTGTATTTATATAGCCTTTAAGATAAACAAGTGTCCCAAAGCATAACACAAGAACACTATCAAACAACAGTTGACACTGAGTCATTTTGGGTGATAGTAAGACAAAAGCTATTCACAAAAGCTAGGTTTTGTGAAATGTCTTGAGGATGAAAGAAAAGTAGAAAAGTGATGAGATTTAGGGAGAGAGTTCCAGACCTAATAAATGCCAGTGGCGGGGCAATAGAAATTGGAGATGCCCAAGACACTAAAATTTGAAGCAATGCAGAGATTTTGGAAATTATAAAGCTAGGGAGGGACGTAGATTGGTAAAACCAAAGTATATAATGACACTAAAAACAAAGAAGAGACAGTATTCTACATTATACAAACCGTACAGTGAATCTGCCATATACATAAAACAATGCAAGAAGGAAGCAAACCAGAATATTAACAAGGAATATCCACTTATGTACAGGGTTACTTGAGCTGGAAATAAAAAAAAATGTCTTTGAATGCTGACAACCCATAACAGTGTGTTCTAAATAGGAAATAATGGTGTCTCAAATTGGGAATCACACTTCAGATCAAGCCACAAAGCACTTATGACAGAGCTGCCAAGCCACTTTCTGTTGCTGGAAGAATGACTTTGGAAGCATGCTACCTTTCAGCTTCAGTATTCAATAGAAATGTTACATTTGCCAGAACAATTTAGTAAAAGCATTGATTGTTTTAAACACCAATTTTTCATCACAATTTTATGAAGGATCTAAAAAAGATTTCCAGCTATGGAGACAAATGCACTATTAATATAATTGACAGTAATCGGGTATAATGCCCATATATGTAAATAAATGGTTTTCAATATACAGTCATTGACTGAATCATGCATGATATTGCGTCAAAAAATGAATATCCGCAATGTTTTTACGACGTAATAACAAAATTCTTTATTTCTTAATTATTATCAAAAATGTCAGGAAACAAACATCAAGTAATTGGGCTGTACAAAGTAAACAAGCTTCTAAGAGGTGATCTCCAATGCTATTCTGGAAATTATGAAATGGGTTTTATCTTTTGCATGCTAATTCGAACTAGATTCTCAATGTGGAGAAACCAATTATTTCTAGTTAGAATCCAAGTGCCACCCATTGTTGGATTGTAATGTCTTTTTATTTTGAAGTCCAGACTCCTGTGCAGTCATAGAATATTCCTGTTTCTCTTCTCTTTGATATTTAGAAGTGCATACTCCCGACAGTGCAATATGTCAGCATCACTAGTCTCACTGTATTGTGTGTAGATACTGTCAGTTTGGAACATGTGTTTCGCTGTATAGTATATATTTTTTACTACACAATTTGCATGGCTCAATATGTGATGTGCATATTACATCAACTCGATGAAAATGCTCTTTGGTTTGCCAGAGTATTGCTGACCTTCCAGTGCAAAAGGTTGCCCATGGCTGAATGCTGCAAACTGGCACATTCCAAAGTCAAGAACAAAGTGCTGAGGAATGCATTAAAGCTTGAGGCAGCCACTGCAGCAACGAAATGGGGAAAGGCCACCTGTAAGACCTTTCTTCTATAGTACACTGAAGGCTGGAAACAGGTGACATAGAATGCATATTCTACATATCAAGAGTATTGAACTTGTATGGAGGTACTTCAGAATGGAACAATGCTGCGTGGAGAAATGGTGAATTTTATTGCATCTGCTGTAGATTTTAATTTGAAATGTTTATATAAAATGCTTTTATAAAGTCTGTGAATAAAGCATATTTCTGAAAAAATGTGATGTTCATTACATCATGTGCAGCTGTGACGAAGGATATTTCAGTTATAAAAGTGCTTGTTGAATTGCTTGTGTGCCTGTCTATTTTGCAGCTACTTTGAAAGTTAAACAGTTGAAAATCTAAAGCAATGGAGATTATTCTGAGACAGAAAATATTTTCAGCTGGCGGATAATGGGTGGAGATGTCCCTCTTTTTCTGTCAAGAGTTGCAATTATGACACAAAAAAGGTGGAAAAGCAAGTGGTGAATATGACGTGGAATCTACAGAGGGATATAGACAGTTTAAGTGAGTGGGCAAAAAAACTTGGCAAATGGATTATAATGTGGAAGAATGTGAGGTTGTCACTTTGGCAGGAAGAATGAAAGAGCTAAATATTATTTAAATGATGAAAGACAGCAAAAGACTGAAGCACAGAGAGATTTGTGGTGCTTGAACACATATTATAAGACATTTGCATACATTTTCAGTGAAAGGAAAGGCATCTAGACTGTTGGCCATTATTTCAGCGGGATTGGAAGATAAAAATAAGAAGGTCTTGCTAAAACTACATCTGTAATACTATGAACACTTTAGGTCCCCATAATGTACAGAAAGATATATTAGCACTGGAGGCAGTCAAGAGAAGGTTCACTAGACTGGGAGGGTATGGAGGGATTTTCTTATGAAGAGAGGTCGAATAAGTTAGGATTTTACTCGTTGGAGATGAGAAGAATGAGAGATTATTGAAACATATAAGATTATTAGGGGGCCTGACATGGTAGATGTAGAGAGGTTGTTTCTCTTTGTGGGAAATATCCTGTCTTGGAAATTCTATCAAATGTGCATGTGATGGAATTGGAAACTTTAGATGCCATTAAGGATTTATAAAAATTAGGAAGTTGTACAATTTTAGATTTATTTTCCTGGAAACTATTTGCATTTATCAATGAAATGGATAGAGAGCATAATGCATTTTTCCTGTCTTAGTGAAACATCCCCAGGAGTATATAACACTCATAGTGATGACATCATCCTACAGATGGCAGGGTGATGTATTTCAACATGATTTCTGTCAGCCTGTCCCCTGTCTTTAAATCAGTAGGCAGTACTCCTGCCTCTGAGTCATAAAGTAGTGGGTTCAAGATTCAGGGCTTGAGTGCAAATTTTAAGCTGATGCTCCCATTGCAGTGCTGAAGGAGTACTGTAGTTTCAGAGATGTCATCTTTTGGATAAGGTATTAAACTGACAATTTGGCTCCTCAGGTAGACTTAAAAGTTCCTGTGGCAGTATTTTAAAGAAGAATGATGTTTTCCCCATTGTCCTGGTGATATTTATCTCTCAACCAACATTACTAACGCAGACATGAAACACATGATATCATGCTTGGACTTTGCTGTGCACAAGTTAGCTGCCAGATTTATGAGGCTACAGTAGCGTCTACATTTAAAAAGTATTTCATTGGCTGTAAACCACTTCAGGCTGTGCTGAGGTTGGGAAAGGAACTATATAAATGCAAATCATTCCTTCTTTGAGCGCCTTTCCATGAAGAAGAATGGTGTCCCAATATGAGAGTGGTTTTAACTTATAATATTTATCTGCCATTCCATCACATTACACTGGATAAGTCCAGATATGAATTGTCATCTACCAAATAACCTGTAATTATTACTTAGGAGGACTGGTAAGGTTCAAATTTTACTGCCCGGACACAAATTATAAAGTCAGTCTTCCAGATGAAAACATGTTATCTGTTTGGTGTCCTGGAATGCATTTGATTGTAGTTTATAAGGAGTATATTTTTGGCCATATGACAAACAGGCTTCTCATTGACATTTAAGGCCCTCTATTATTATTAGTTATTGTATTTCCTGGTGTTTGTAATTATGCAAGGAGTATGGAGAGTTGAATCTGCTCAGCAATGAATCATAGAAGACTGGATAATTTATAGAGAATGGATTTTCAGTTAAATACCCATAAGCAACAGTTTGAAATGAGGAGAAAGTTTGCTTAAAGGCTGTGTATTAATGCAATATTCACCAGTAAATTCTTAATTTTATTTATATATATATATCCTTTTTATATATAGCTAATATTTAAAATTTGATTATCGCACAACTGACTGTGAAAGTAAGGAGAATTAATTGAATAATATGAATTGCATGCTATTTACTTCTTAACCGTTCTTTAAAAAAATAAATAAAATTATATCTAAATGCAAATAAATATTGTCTAGGAGACAAATGTTGAATTCAATTAGCAAGGGTACCACTGAAAGTCTGGAGCACCTGAAACATATAGTAGTTGTGAAAATTCAGAAACAGTGGATCAGAAGCAGTAAAGGACATTTCTCATTTACGCTGCCTGCTCCTTTTAACATTTGAAATGAAAACATGTTAAGAGAAGGCCTTTTAATTTTGGGCAAATGTATTAAACAGATTACATCAAAATAACTGTCCATTATATCCTATGTTTCATCTTCCTTTGTACTGAAGTTTTGGCAGATGTATTTTGAGTGCAGTGTATTGCTGGTTTGTTGATGCCATTCTCGCCATCACCCCATTTTACAATTAAACCTTTGTCTCTTATATCAAGATGAACTTTTCAATTTCTGGTATTACCCTGTGTTGCTTACACTGCTCACATAAAGGATGTTTCCCCTCTGAGCTACACACCATCCTGACTGTATTGCTGTTACTTCGCTTTCGCTGGCTCAAAAACCCAGAACTCCCTTCCTGACAGCGCTGTGGGTGTACCTACACCATATGGATTGCAGCAGTTCAAGAAATCAGCTCACCATCGTCTTCTGAAGGGCAACGATAGATGCGCAAAACAAATCATTACGTACCTCCCATAAAAGAATAAATTTGAAAAAGGGATTTATTTAAAAATTGCATTTATATAGCTCCTTCCATGAGTTCAGGGCTTTACAGTCAATAAATTACTATTTTTCAGTCTAACCACTGTCAACATTTGTGCACAGCAATCTGCCAGAAAGAACAGCATAATCTTTTTCAGTGATGCTGTTCAAGGAATACCACATCAAGTTAAGCAGGTTTATGCAAGACCTCTGCTCTCACAATTTCACTTGGCTAGTTGGAGAGTATACACTAGCCTAGCCCTTCTCTGACTCTCCCTAGTGGAAATATCTCCAGTTTGTGGTAGTGTTAATATCACCACCTCACCTGTTGCAGTTGAGCTTTCTAATTGTTGCCAAAACTACCTGCTGACATGTTCAGAGTTAATATTTCAGGTCAATGATCTTTTATCAGAACTGGAGAACATTAAAAGCATCTCCTTCTTGCCTTGCCCATCTTCCCACTTGGTTAGTTAGTTACCCTTGCCCTCTGCTGCGCAGAACCATTTTTCTCCTTTTGTGCTTTCAACCTACGGACTTTTCCCAGGCTCGGTATTTATTTAAAATATCCAACGTTTTCAGTTCTGATGAAGGATTATTGCCCTGGAAGTTTGGGCTTGTAACATTTTTGTTTTAAGTGTAGTCACTATTACTGTGCAGAAATATGGCAAACATGAGCAAGATCCCATGGACAGCAATGACCAGATAATCTGCTTTTGTGAAATTCATTGAGGGTGGATTTATGGCCTGGACACTGGAGAAATGTACTTATTGTTCTTCAAAATAGTGTCATGGGATCTCTCACACTCCTTGAAGAGGATAGACAGGCTTCAATTTAAAGTTTAACCTGAAAGACCACATCTCCAACAATGCATCATTCCCTTAGTGTTGCATTGAAGTGTCAGTGTCCCTGGAATAGAACTTGAGTCTAGAACCTTCTGACTCAGGGGTGAGAATACTACTAACCAAGCCACTGCATAGAAGTACACCACATCACAAATAGCTTATCTATTTTACTGTTCGGGCACCTAATAAATGAGTAGAACAATTACTCAAAACAGGTTTTAATGAGATACTGTTCATTTTTCTTTCCACCATGCTGAACAAAATGATCACCCATTTACGTATTTGTTGCAGAATTTTAGTTTCGGACGTTTACATTACAAAAGCAAATGCATCATTGTTCCTCAATGTCTTTTGTACCAATCTTTTCTGACACTAAGAATGAAAATAAAAGTCTGAAAATGCATTTTTACATTTCTCCAAGGTTTGGGATGTAGCATTTTAAATGCAACTAACTTAGGAGTCGAGAAATGTTATAACCTTATCAATCTACACAGCAACAACTGAGTGGGGGAGGGGTTCAATGAAGTTCAAGGTGGGGGTAAGATCGTCAAGTTTTTAACCTCATAAATTGGGCAGAAAGCAAATGTAATGCTCTTAATATTAACATAAATGTTTTATTAACTTTTATGCTGTCAAATGAACAGCTAAGTAGGAATCAAGTAAGGTTGCAACATTTCAAACCAGTCAAGCAGAGAAAGATGGAACTTGGATTTATACAGCACCTTTCATAACCTCAAGATGTCTCATAGCACTTTACAGCCTTTACTTTTGGTGTGCACTTACTGTTGTAATCTAGGAAGTGTGGCAATCAGTTTGCCTCCAGCGAGTTCCCACAAGATTTGTTCAACAAAAAGCAACGTCATAATAGCAGGTAGAGATAACAAGGTGTAGAGCTGGATGAACACAGCAGGTCAAGCAGCGTCAGAGGAGCAGGAAAGCTGACATTTCGGGCCTAGACACTTCTTCAGAAATCTTGGTTAAAATATAAATATTGGCCAGGACACCTACTGTTCTTCAAAATAATGCCTTAGGATCTTTAAGACCTACCTGAGAAGACAGACAGGACCTTGGTTTAATGTCTCATCCAAAAGATAGCACCTCTGGCAGTGCAGCATTCTCTCTGGAAGTGTCAGCTCCGAACTTAACCCACAACCATCTGGCCCACAGGGGATAGCACTATCACTTTCGTAAGTAAATGAGATCCGGGTCTGTGATGGGGGGAGGGGAATCATTTTTCTACGTTCAACTCTCTATAAAAATATAAGTGGTTATTATTAAAAAGAAAATGCTGATGATTTACAGGTATCAACAGTGATCCAGTGCTCTGCATAAAGTAGGTGGGCCTCACAGTAATCGGATTGACCTTAATAGACAGATTTTTCACTTCCATAAGAACAGCTACTTTCCCCAAATGAAAATGCTTCATGATTAATAAATGAACGTTTTCCCTGATTGCGGATTGGCTAGATTAAATGCCTTCGCTCATAGTGAGTTTGGTGGAGAGAGGGCATTTAATCAGAGGGGCTTTATGAAGGGAGCTGTGCTACCTTCCCACTTCCATCCTGATTAAATCCATAGTGAGAAGGCTCATGGATGACCATGCCATCCCGCTGACAACTAATGCCCACCTAATGGAGTCGTCACACCACCGCTGGTATTTACCCAATTATTGTGGTGTGATTGACTATGTGGGGCACATGAATTGCTTTCAGGGTCCCAGAGGTATTTCATTCAAAGGCTGTCTGCCTAACTGAGTGATCTGGCATTGGGAAGGGTGCTGCATCACTCCATATCCCTGCTGCTGAACACCTTTCCCTCCTCTCCTCAGTGAGATGGGCCTCAGGTGGGTGAAGTACTGGCATCAGCCACCACCCACCCAGCAGCACTGCTGTTCAAAAGATGCACTAGTCTCTGATTGGTGGGACTTAACACATGAGATCATTGATCCTGGGGAAGGCCTACTTGTCCAGTTAGGTGCCCAATTGATCATCTCCAGCATTCCCCATCTCTTCCATAAATCTAGCTCATTATGTTCTAATTTCCCATGATCTTTCTCCTGGAGAATTCTGGAGGATTGGCAATCAGATCCCATTTGTCTTTATACTATATTTGGATAAAATTTTATGTTTGCAAAGTAGAATCAGAGAATACATAGCACAGAAGCACTCAATCCCTTATGTCTATGCCAGATGTCTGTAAGAGCAACTCACCTTGTGCCATCCTCCTACCTTTTACCCATAGCCCTGCAAATCCTTTTGCATTGTAAAATTCTCTTTTAAAGGCCTCAATTATACCTACCTCCACCACATCTCAGGAACTGGCTCTGGGATCCTAACCACTTGCATTGTAAAAAAGTGTTTTCTTCATGCCTCTGTTGCCTTTTTTTTCAATAATCTTAAATTCTTCAGAATTCTTCAGAAGAGTCCTGACCCGAAACATCAACTTTCCTACTCCTCTGATGCTGCCTAACCTGCTGTGTTCCTCCAGCTCCACACTGTGTTATCTCTAACTCCAGCATCTGCAGTTCTTGCTATCTTAAATTGGTGTTCTCTGGTTCTCAATCTTTTTGCCAATGCAAACAGTTTCTCCCTATCTACTCTCTTCAGGACTTTCATGATTTGGAATATCTCTATCAAATCTCCTCTCAACCTTCTCTTCTCCAAGAAGAACAATCTGAACTTCTCCAATCTATCAATGTAACTGAAGTTCCTGTCCTTAAACCAATCTCATGAATTATTCCTGCACCCTTTCGAACTCCTTCCCATCCTTCCTAAAGTGAGCTGCCCAGAACTAGACACAATACTCCAATTGAGGTAGAACAGTGTTTTGCATAGTTTTATCACAACTTCTTACTCTGTGCCCCTATTTATAAAACCCAAGGTTCCAAGATATTCTGAAGAATGGTCCCGATCTGGAACATCAACTTTCCTGGTCATCTGACGCTGCTTTGTTCCTCCAGCTCCATACTGTGTTATCTCCAAGTGTCATGTCACAGCCTTTCCCAATTTGCCTGACAATGTTTAATGATTTGTGTACATATGCCCCCAATTCCCTCAACTCCCAACCCCACTTTAGAATTTTGTCCTGTGTTGTATATTCCTTCTCCTCATTCTTCCCACCAAAATGAATCACTTCACACTTCTCTGCATTAAATTCCAACTGCCTCTTGTGCACCTATTCCACCAGCTAATGTACATCCTTTTGAACCTTAATACTATCTTCCTTGGAGTTCACAATACTTTGAAGTTTTATGTTGTCTTCAAATTCTGAAATTTTGTCCACTATACACAGTTCTAGGTTGTTAATACATAATCAAAGAAAACCAAGGCACTAAGTTTGATTCCTGGGGAACCCCATGCAAAACCTTCGTCCAGTCCAAAGAATAACAAATCGCCATGATTCTCTGTTCCTGTCACTCTGCAAATTTTGTGTTTAAATACTGCCTTGCAAGAATGTAAAATCATGTTAAAATGCATTGTTGTATCACAGAAAAAAGTCATTCTATCATTTCCAGCAATGCAATTTCATGTGAATATTTAAAGTGGCCACCACCCTCTCCAGGTGGAAAGACCCTTTTAAGTAAAATCTACTGTATTTTATATTTTGTTTTAGAAAGGAATAAGATGTAGCACTGAAGTTAACCCAGAGATACATACTTTATTGCACCAATGTATTCTGCGTTCTGAAAGCCGATGATGGACTTTTTAGTAAATAGGTTGTATCAGACTCCACACAGCATAACATTGAGGCATAACATCCAGTTTCCATGTTGCACATATCTACTTTATATATCAGGCCCAAACACTAACCCTCCTTTATAATAAGAGTACAAAGAGCATCACATCACACTGCTCCTCTTCTCTATAACTCATTGGTGTCATGCTGGGTGCTGGCAGTAGCCTGTTGTGCTATTTGTCTTTAGCGCAGTTGTGACACTACAGCACAGTCCATAATTTGGCAGCTATTTACCGTGACATTCCTTTTCAATGCAGCCATAACACTCACTAGAACCATTATTTGGTACAATTTACCATATAAATTGCGTTGTCGCGCATCAAAGTTAGCAGCTAGCTACATGCCAGCTCCATGAAAGAAATATGTCTACCAGTTTTGTTAGCCTCTCTCTCTAAAGCAGATTCTTTAAATGGATTGAACCAATAGGAATTAATTGATAATTAAAAATGTCGCTGCTTTATCCTTTAGGCATTGGGTATTTCACCCACCATTTATTGGATTTCTGTCCAAATAATGTAGCATAGCATATATCTTATTTTAAAAATAAAAACAAAGAATTAACGTTTTTTTGTGGTAACTTACATTGAGCAATATTTCACCTACATGTGAAAAGAGCCAGACATACTGTATCTGTGGATATTTTTCCTGCAGACGTGCATGAAATCAGTAAAAATGGAGCTAATTTAAAAGCACAACAGAGATTCACACACACAAAGCTTCTCCTTTTTGTCAAATCTCATCATGATGTACTTCACTCTTTTATTCATATTATGCCAACATAAATCCACTTTACCAAAACTGCATGAACACTTTCAATGCAATAACGTGGCTGATTTATCTTCCCACTATATCAGCAGAACTCAGGTTCAGATTGAGCTATTGCTGTGCATTATCAAATCTCAGGAAAGGCCCTCTGTTGTACTTTCTGCAGGAGGTTTCATTAATTTTTGCTCTTCAATTTTTTTTACAAGCAGGCATGATTGAAATAATGGATGGATAGCTGATAAATGTGTTTAAAGAAGCCTTGAAAGTGTTATATGGAAAAGAGTGTATAATTTGCGAAGAGGCAGACAGTTAAATATCTACCATTTGCTGGCAAAACACCCTGGTCCTGCAATGCATCATTCCCGAACTCTGAAAGGCCCTTTATGCTAATTAAGCCCCTGCCACTATTTTTGGAATGCACTCCTCAAGTATTAACATTTCATTACAGCTTTGTGCTCACTCAGTGAGATAGCTCAGTCACAATCTTTCCAATGTTGTAAAGGTAGTCAGCAGTTCTGTAAATGGATTCCAAGCCTAAAAATCTACCCTTGGGAGTCTGATCTCCTGGATCGATCTGACACACTAGTTCACCTTTTTCATACAAGCCCAACAAGAGCCTCAAACAGGCTTGATGGTGTGAACAACGATAGGCTGGAGAGAGGCCACAGACACCATTGGATGTCTGGAATGGCTGTTTGTCTACACTTGGACTTGCTGATTTAAGGGATCTCCGATTAGACAAAATTAATCCAATGATGAGAAGACGTCCTTTGACTGCCAGTTGGTTCATAGTCAGTTTGAAGATGTCCGACTGATTCATGAACCTTGTCTACCTTCAAAGATAGTGTCAGTCTTCTCAGATTTGTACATAATTGGGGAGATCAAAACCAATTGATTTCAGGAAGTGAACTTTCTCTTCCAAACAACATGGCAACCAGCTGCCTTGGCTTGCTGAACAGCTAACTAGTCACTTGGCTGCCATTACCAAAACCTTCTCTGGCCCTCAGAGAATTCTCACAGTCGTGGAGGCCGTACCACCACTGAAGAGCAGTGTAAGGAACTGCGGCTTGACAGATTGCACCAGGATTGCTTTCTTTGTTATTCACCAAAAGCACCTCCTTTTCCATATAGGCTGCAAGTTGACCAACACCAATACTGGAACTTGAATCCAGAATGACTACTTCTACAATCCCTTCAAAGCTAATGTTAAATAGAGGTTGAGGGGAGTATTGTATTAGCCAGTACTAAAGTTGATGTCTAATGTAGCGATGTCGACATACCTGGATCGAAGTGAAAAGCAAAACCATTAGTTGTTTTTGACTTTAAATTAATACTATAAATTCTCTCAATGCCAATACAATTTTGCCCATACAAAAACAATTACCAATGTATTTTGAACAAAACTATGTACATATGTATACTGTAAATTATATCGTGGTTTGCATGATAACTTTTCATGATTTGGTTTTGATTTGATTTGACTTATCATTGTCACATGTACCTACATACAGAGAAAAGTTTTGTTTTGCTTGCAGTACAGCAGATCATAATGTACAAAGACACAAAGAGTATATGGTGATTGAACATAGGTTAGGCCATATAATCTACATGATGGGCTGAAGACTTCCATAACAAATCCTCTGCTCTGAACTTTGAGCTTTGCCAGGGCAAGCTGTTACCAGGAGGACAGAGAGTCCAAGACTTCCACAAAGTCCTTGTGAAAAATGCAATATTGTCATTGACTCACTGGAATCTTGACCTGCAGAAGAAGTATCCACAAAAACACCAACTATTTTGAACATCTCTGACAAACTCAAGTGAAGACCAAGTTCAAAGGTAGTGTGTTAAAACCCAGGCAACACACACTCACCCAACTCACTGAACACCAGCTGGCCCACTATGACACAATATTTAGTTCCAGTATGGGACTTCCAGAACACACAACTCCAGAGTGGAAGAAAGTAATCCTCGATGCTAAAGAAGAAGTAGAAGATGTTGCTACATTGGATTACATGATATGCAAAACTCCAATTCAATATTTCACCATTGGCAGTCATGCCTTCAGCTGCCAAAGCTCTGGAATTCTCTCCTGAAGCAACTCTACCTCCATTTGAAGTTGATCCATAATATGTATCATTGTGATCAAACTTTTGGTCACCTCTCCTAATATGTCCTTCAGTTGTTCGGTGTTACTGTCAGAGATTTTACTATGTAAATGCTTGTTGTTGTTGTTGTAGAATGTATGATGCTATATTCCTGCAAAATAAAATGGAATATTAGACAGTAATGTTACATCAGATTATCTCCTTATATTGCCTTTCCAGGATCAGTGTTTATTTCCTTACTCAACACCAACTTGCATTTGTATAGCACATTTAACATTGGAACATGTCTCAAGGCACTTCGCAATAACGTTATCAAATATGTTTGGCACTGATGTATAATAATGATCTAGATCTTGGTGTGCAGGGGAAATTTCAAAGTTTTCAGATAGCACAAAACTTGGATGAATTGTAAATTGTGAACAGGAACAGAGGGACTTGAGTACATATGTGCATAGATCATTGAAAGTCCAAGACAGAGAGAGGGAGAGCAATTGTAAAGCACATAGTATTCTTGGCTTTATTAATAGGAGTATCGAGCAAGGAGGTAATGTTGAAACATTCTGAAGAAGTGTCATTGGACCCAAAACTTTAGCTCTGCTTTCTCTCCACAGATGATGCCAAACCTGTTGAGTTTCTCCGGCAATTTCCGTTTTTGTTTCGGATTTCCAGCAGTATAGTTCTTTGTTTTATATTGAGGTAATATTAAACTTTTATAAGACACTTGTTGGACCTCAGCTGGAGTATCTGTACAGTTGAGGGTGTTACATTATAGGAAGGAGGTGAATGCACTGGAGAGAGTACAGAGACAATTTACAAGTATGGTTCCAAGGATTGGGAACTTCAGTTATGAGGATAGTTTGAAGAACTTGGAGCTGATCTCCTTGGAGAGAAGAAGCTAAGAGAGGATCTGATAGAAGTTTTTAAGATGATGAACAGGTTGGAAAGACTAGACCAGGAGAAACAATTTCCATTTATAAAATGAACAAGAACAAGAGGGCAAAGATATAAAGTGATCTGAAAAAGATGCATGGGTGAAGTGTGCTTAAGCTTTATCACTCAGCAAGTAGTGAGGGTATGGATGCAGGCTCAATAGAGGGATTCAAGAGGGCATTGAATGATTATTTGGATTAAAAAATGATGTGAAAGTGTATGGGGAAGAAATAGGAGACTGACACTAGGTAACGATGCTCATTTAACAAATCAATGCAAGCATGATGGGCTGAATGGGTTCCTTTTGCATCATAACACTTGTGTGATTCTGGAACCACATAAGGAAACAATACAAAAGATGCCAAAAGATTTGGTCAAAGAGGTAGGTTTTAATAGGCATCATAAAGAAGGGTTGAGAGTTGGAGATTTTTCGAGAGAGAATGAAAGAAATTAGGGCCTAGGTAACTGAACACAGGACCACCATGGTGGAGTGATTAAGATTGGGGAAGAGGCCAGAAAGGGTGGAGTACAGAAATGTCAGAAGTTTGTAGAGCTGAAAAGATTACAGAGTTAGGGAGGGACAAGGCCACAGAGAGATTTGAAAACAAGGATTAGAATTTTAAAATTAAGGAGTTAACATACTGTAAACCAATGTGGGTCAGTGAACGCAGCAAAATTTTGAAACAAGTCAGAATGTTTATTTGCAGTTAACACACAGGATGAATTGACATTATGATAAAAAAATCCATATCATAACTAGATTATCTTATGTTACAGTATAAATGTTGTTTGGAAAAGAACAAGGAATTTTCATCTAGAATTCACTTTTTACTGCAATTGTAAAATTGAACTATATTCCAGGTAGATTAGCTGCTTGCTCACTGCTTAGTGAATTTATTTAATGCTTAACATATAAAATTAAGTCCAATGTAATCATATACTACTTATGTGAAGTCAAATGAGGGCTTACAACCTTCAAAAATAATAATTAGCAGGTTGCGTTTTCTGCTCATGTTCTACACATTGCTAAACTTACTAAAATGTCTATTGATCTGAAGGCAATGATACTTATTGCTGAAAGAACGTTGTGAAGCTTTTCATTTTGCATTCATCAGGATAAAACCAAAATTTTCGATCACATTAATTTATACTACAGGAGAAAAGGATGCTAGATGGTTGGCAAGTTGACTTTGATTGGGTGAGACATTTGCCATGGAGAAAGCAACGGGGAAATTTTGACGTTCTTGCATTTGCCCTGTTGAGTGCAAGATGAAAAATTTTGGCAACTTGCCTTTCGTTTCACAAATATTTAAATTCCATATTATTGAGTGACTGCAAGAAAAGCTAATCTCAGGACGAACAGTTTTTGACTTCACCATGAGAATGGTCTAAACTACGAGAGTTGAAATGGTCAAGAGAAAGAAGATAATGAAGAATGAGAAGGATATTAAAGTCACGTTTTAAGGAAACTTGAATATTCCAATTACTGCTTATGGACAGCCCATCTGGAGTAATGGGTTTTATGGTGTCTCCTCTTAAGATCATCATCAAATGGCTAGTGGCAAGGACTTCTCCCTTAGGAGGGTAGTTTGGGCCTGTGCTCGTTGCAGTTTAGAAGAATGAGGGGAGTCCTTGTTGAATCATAAAAGATTCTCAGTGTGCTAGATAGGATAGGTACTGAAAGGTTGTTTCTCCTATGAGAGAGTATAGAACCAGAAAGCTTAATCTCAGAATAAAGAGTTGCCCATTTAAGTCAGAGATGAGGAGGAATTTCTTCTCTCAGAGAGTAGTGACTCTGTGAAATTCTCTACTGCAAAGAGTTTTTGGGGCTGGGTTGTTAGAAATATTCACAATAGATAAGGGGACCAAGGGGTATGGAGAAAAGGATAGAAAGTGAAGTTGAAGATGATTAGCCATGATCTCATTGAATGGTAGAGCAGGCTCACTGGCCTGCATCAGCTTCTCGGCTTTATGGTCTCATGGGAACTAAGTTGTGTGACCTGTAGGAGATCACCACTAACTTGGAGTAATGCTTTGGCAAGTTTGGAGACACACCCCCACACTCTAGTGACTCAAGATGCAGAATCACTAATCTGGAAGGTCGATGGTTTGGTCCTTCTCACAGAATGGCTCTTGACATACAAGCACCATCCATTATAGGTCACATGGAAAAAGGGTACCATGAACCAGATACAGAGTGCGTAACCCCTGTCATCAAGATACTACCCTCTGGTTTATCATTCTGCCAGGAATATGGTGGGATTGGATGGTGCAGGATAAAGGGACTTCTGCCAGAAAAGTGGGCAGTCACTTACAGGATGCTTTATGTGTGGCCACACTCCAACTAAGCATTAAAGTGAGTGGCACTCCTTTGGTTTCTGGTGCATCTCCCCATTGACAGGACCACCCGCACAGGCAAGTGATAGTCTCCTGCACCACTGGGAAGCCTATTACCTTGAGAAACTAACGTGACCCTTTCTTCCTTATCTCAGGCAAAAGAGAATACAATGAAGTTATCTCTTTTGGTGGATGGGGCCTCCAGATGGCACTAATTGTGGGCAAAGTGAGAGATGTTTGTCACATTGCCGGTTCCAGCCTGGAAGAAGATCTTGCTGCTTCTGACGTTACCAATGTTACATGCTCAAGTTTAGTTGCCAAGTTTTTAAACAGCATGATTTACGAGAAACATCGATTCACAGATGTAACAGATATAATGAAGCAAATTTATTCCAAAGCTAAAAAGCTAAAGCTGCTGATGAAATCATTAGCTATTTTGGCTGATTGCTTATCGTGTTCTTAAAGACTCTTAAATCAGTGACCGTTGAGGGTCTGGGGCCTATGGTCTTCTTGGCATTGTTCCCAATGTGCAACAAAATGTTAAACATGCTCCCTAAAGAGCTACACAGAGAACTGTATTTTTAATTGCTGAAATCTTAGAATTTTGAAAAACCTGGCTCTCTCTCATCCTAAAATATGTTTTGTGTTTTAAGAAGGTGAGATCATATAAAATTGGCATGGATGGATTCTGGGTCTATTTCATTTGTTTCATCTGGAAAGCTACAAGGTTTCCACCCAATCCTGTCCCACTAACTCTTTAGATGGCTGTCGTGGTTGTAATGAGGTCAGCCAGATAGATCCATAGAGCATGAGTTCTCTGAGTGGAGCTGTGAACCTGGTCCAATCAGGGAGCCTTGGCTGAAAAATAAGAATAGGAGTCCCAGAGTTTCTGTTCACTGTGAGAGATGGCTCTGAGAAGGCCAGACCAATATCAAGAACTATGCACATGTAAATAAAGGGTGACTTGGTGATTGAATACTGACCTCTGTGGAGTTATCTCAGTGGTGACAAGAGAAAAAATAATGCTCTTGAAGAAAATTGCTTGAGCTGCAGTAAGCATTTCTGGCACATGCCGTTTCTTGGGAAGATTGACTCATTCGATCCTGCTGTTGAAGACTGGGCCACAGTATGTGGAAAGAAGTTTTTTTTCTCTGAGTAAACTGTATTGGAGAAGCTTAAAAGCAATGAGTAATTCTTCTGAAAGCTTGTGGACCCTCAGCTTTTTTGGTTATTAGGAGCCGAGATTTCCCTGAGGCACCAGATATTAAAACCTTTAAAGAGTTGGCAGATTTGGTTAAGGAATATTATGACCACAACCCTCCTCTGATTCTGAGATGATTTTGGTTTTACTCAGCAGTTTGACAACCAGCGGAATCCGTGCTGAGATTTTGACAACGTTAAGATGACTGGCAGAGGCATGTGATTTTAGTTTAACCCTTCATGAAATGCTGAGAGACCATTTGGTAAAAGGGATTAATGATGTAACCATGCAAAAGCGCCTACTAGCTGAAGCCCAACTGGACTCAAACAGGCACTACAACAGGCTTTATCATTGGAAAATGTAGCAAGTGGAGCATATGAGTTATAGGGTCTACGGATAGAAGTGGGACCCTCGCCAGTCGAACTGAGCTTGGGGGACACCACTTGAGTGAAGACAATTACATTGCCTCGCTCAGGACGTATCCTGAACAGACGGACTCGAGACCAGCCCACAGCAAAACCCCAAAACAAAGCCAAGCCTTGGCCAAACAATTGAAATTTTCTTCAGGATCCGGCCGAGCCAGCCATTATACATCCTGCCGGTATGCAGACTCAAGACAGCAAAATATTCCCACGAGGCCTGAATTGAGTAAAAAAATTTCATAAGTCAGTATCCAGGAGAATGCACACTCTGCAAAGCCCACCTATATCTGGCTCGGAACAGTTAAATTGCTTAGCAAGATCCAAATCGGAACTAATCAAAATAAACATCTGGTTACATGGTCACACAGTTCTAATGGAGGTTGATACTGGGCCGGCTGTATCAGATATTGCAGAACCAGTATTTTAACAAACTTTAGAGATAACAAGCATGGGGCTGGATGAACACAGCAGGTCAAGCAGCATCATAGGAGCAGGAAAACTTGATGTTTCGGGCCTAAACCCTTCATCAGAAATGGGGGAGGGGAAGAGGGTTCTGAAATAAATAGGGAGAGGGGGAGGCGGATAGAGGATGGATAGAGGAGAGGATAGGTGGAGAGGAGGCAGACAAGTCGAAGAGGCAGGGATGGAGCCAGTAAAGGTGAGTGTAGGTAGGGGGATAGGGAGGAGATAGGTCAGTCCAGGGAGGACGGACAGGTCAAGGGGGCGGGATGATGTTAGTAGATAGG